>OY783194.1:23464491-23606044 GCA_963678675.1 Xiphydria camelus
CTGTGTTTGGCTCTGGGAGCCAGAACTCTAGCTGTCAGAGCGACTCTGTTTTTTCAGTGTGGAGTCGACCTGTGGACTCGTCAGTAAAACTAGGCCGACTCCTGCCTTAGACGCTCCGTGAGTGACGGGCAGTTACGGTCTTATATAGTAACTTGCCCGTTGTTGGAGTACTAACGAGAAGCCGAGAGCCGTGGGCCGAAGGCGCGAGTCGAGGGTCGGCACCATCTGGCGACAGGCCGTCGTAGCGTGACGGGTCGCCACAATTGGAAAGTCATATTGGTGCTAGCACTCAGCATTCAAAACCATTTGACATTTGAGTTTTACCGCCGTAAATCCTGAAACTCTCGAAGGTTATATCGATTCCAAATCGAGTCTAGTTGCGTACGCGACATCTGCTGTGGCGACCTACTACCGCGACCTACCGCCAGGCGGCTACTACGCCGATCCGCCGGCTACCACGGCTCTCGCGCCCGTCTACAGATCTTCTCACTAGTACATCAGCACCCCGATTTCTATATATGACCGAGGCTCACCGACACCAGTGGTGGGTAGGCGAGTTAGCTCGCCCGCCACACTGCTTTGATAAATACAGTGGTGTCCAATATCAGGAACTATCCTAATATTAGGGCACTTTCCTCTGTCCTTGTCAGAGCGCATCGACTATTTCCCTTCTGGAGCATCCTACTGCTCCTGATTTTGTAAGCATCGCAATAAGGTCTTTCGACCAGTGCCTTGTTGTCCTATCATGATCAGCATGGCGCATGCTGTAGAAAATTCCAAGTTAACCCTAATGGGACTTAATAGTCCGGGAAATGCCAAATTCTCAATTGAAGTTTGAGACTTATTTTCTACAACAAAAAATTGGAATAAAAATTCAAAACATACCGATTCTACTATTTTTGGGTGTGCTCTTTCGATTGGTGCAGTCAGAATTGCATTTTCATGACTGCAAAAAACAAAATAGCGCATTCTGAATAAAAAGTGCACGAAATTTCGTGTTTCGTTTTATGTGAATTTTTTTCGCATCATTAAACCAATATGTGAACTTCAACTACAAATTTTTTTGTTTTGCTACGAATCAACCTAACCTCTTCAAAACTTCAATATATCGAAAAGTATATGTTATTTGATCAATTATGAACATTATTGATGAAATTCATATCTCTAGTGGTATAATCGTCCCGAAAATGTAGGTACAGGGCTTTTCAGGGTCGTTGAACATGAATTTGAGGTTAGATTTTTAAAATTCAAGATGGCGGATCCAATATGGTATACCGAAATTCATAAAATGCTTCTAAATCACGAGAAAATGTGTATATGGGGGTTATATTATAAACAACTTTATACAGTAAAATTTGTTATGCACCCGACACATATTAACAGGTGATTGGTCAATTTTACCGTATAAACTAATGTTTAAACTGTTACGTACTGTAAAAAGAACGATGATCAAACGTTGATCAATTTAGCATGGAATCTTCAATAAATATCTACCATGAAATTCTGTTCCGATGTACATAGATACACGCGTTTTACGAGTCCCAAATACTATCCACATTACTAAGACGATCAATCACTGTCAGAGAAGATTTAGGAAAATTGGAAATATCAAAAATGTGAAATACGCCATGGAAATGACAGGGAATTAGATATAATATATGTCAGAAGAAATTCGTGAATCGAAATCTTGAAATTTGATTGAGACGATTTTTTACATTTTTGATTAAATTTTCTCCATTTCTTTACACTCAAAGTATACTTTTTTCTTTCCCGTATCTCTAAAGATTTTGTCAAAAAGCGCCTCTTCTACGCGGCACGTGGGTCTAATTTAATAAGAGCGAGGAACTTCAACTGCTACGTCGTCACTTTCTGCACTCGTCGGATGACACTCACTTGCCACGGAAAAGACGTCCGTCTCTATAGGTATAGTCTGGGTTTACAGAGTACAATCTTATATGAAATGGCAGTCTCGAGAAAAGTGAGTTCGTTTTTTATAGGACTTCTTTTTATCACTTATTGTGGATTCGACATAACTGCGTTAAATTAAGAACGTTACTGTCAGTAACCACGGGACAAAGGAGCAAGCGTAGCTCGTTTCATGTAGGGTAAAACGGGGTGATTTGGCGAACGAAGTTGGCCCCTCGTTTCCATTACTTTCCATAGAAACGAGGGGCCAACTTCATTCGCCAAATCACCTCGTTTTACCCTATAGGTATATGCGGCTTGATTCGGTATAGTACGTAATATACCTTCGAGACTATTTAAGGTTTCATCAACGGTGGCACTTCTGTAAAGAGAACGGTTTGTACAGTCGAATTTCGCTTGTTCTACTCATTTCAGTTTAACATTTTTGACCTACGAGCGACGCTGGGTACGCTATTCGAAAAAATTAACTTATGTCCCGTATTTCGGTAGATTTACTCAAACATTGATGTCCGTTTTAATCAAAATCCTTTGACTGGACAGTATCTTATATAAAATGTTAATCGCTTTGTAAGAGAATTGTATTATCTTACAAAGTACGTTATTTTGACGTCGTCATTACATCATTTTGAGAATCAATTACAAGTAGACAGTGACTAAAATTGATTACTTTTATGCAAATTGCCATATATAGATTGCAACCCAAAAGGGTTCATTATATGAATTTTACACCATGGTGGATACCATATATCGCTGAGTTCTATAGTGGCACAACTCAAAAAACTGACATTTTTATATTTGAAATCAGTAAACTGTATATTATATTGTATACTATACTGTATCACATTGTGAACTCTATTTGTGCCAGTTTTATTTAAAATATAGTATGCAGTTAGCTGATTTCTCAAATATGGCGTTAATTAAAAATGTCAATTTTTTGAGTTGTGCCACTATAGAAGTCAGTGAGCGATATGTACATATCGACGGGTATTTACGGAGTTAAGGAGCTCTACTTGCAAAACCAATTCGCCTTCTGCGTTTCTGCTTTGCTACTTGTCGCCATGTTCCAGCGTAGCGTAATGAGAAACGCGGCGTAAATACCGCGTCAAGATTATCGATAACTACGGTATGAAAATTGCGACAAGTGAAATTATCCTTACATTCGGCTAGGTTTAAATTAAAAAAGAATAAAAGGAGAAAAAAGAGGAAGGAGACTTATGGTTAAATTTTCATCTTATACGTTTTGAAGTTTAATTTTTTTGATAAAAAATAACAAAATAAAAAGAAAATTAAATGGTAAATGTCCATCTTACTAATGGGTTAAAGTTTGATTAGTTTAGCAAATTATGAATAATTCGTAACAATTATAATACGTATAAAAATAAAATTATTACCCAATTCGTAATGTTGAACTTACATTAGTTATATGATTTTCAATAAAACCCCTTTTAGCTTTCTACATCCTCAACATCTTATGAACATTCGAGCTCTTACAAATCTTTGCTTTGGCGTTTCGTACACCATCAAACGCTGTACACTTGCTCTGAATTTTTAATGAAAAAGCTTGAAAGTTCCGAGCTACGTACATAAGTCGACATAAAATTCATGGAATATTCACAATTTTATTTACTCTTCATCTTAATATTTTCATGTTATTTGTACAGGAAATTTCATGCAATAAATATTACCATTATTCAGTACATTTTACTATATATAACTAAATATATATACTAGGTGTGCACATTGTATCATATGGGTCAATAAATTTCACCAAGTCTCAAGCACGAATATTCTTATCGCAACTCCTTAATCATTGAACAAAGCAATTGAATACATCGAAATATCGTTCCTATCACTTCTATCATTCACGCATGAAAGCATCTTCCAAACTCATTATTTCATGACTTCAAACTTCCTGATATATCGTTCCGAACTTGTCGATATATGTACCACTTGAAACTCGTTCATGTATCGCTCCTTCAACAACTGTCAATACGATAACGAGATACTTGCGTCGCGCAACGAATAAGTTCTGCGTTATGAAATAATAAATCTTTCAACCCCTGCTGTATTGCATGGATATAACGCGTAAAAACGTTGTATTCAGCAATGCAATATCGATGTAACGTGAATTGTTATGTAACATTTATGTAAAATTTACATAACAAGAGGTATTATGTTGATATTATATTCCTAAGATGCGAAACTTTAACTTACACGTTATATCCGTGTTATGTAACAGTTGCATCTAACATATAAAATTGTCATAATAAGGTGTATTATATTGATATTATATTAAAAAATTATAAAGGTTTGAAATTCACAAAATTACTGTAAAATTTCAACCCTTATAATTTTTTACTTAATTATCCTAATGAAATGCAGTATAAATTTGAATTTTTCATCATTTTTTATGTAGATTATTATCCACTTGGTTTCATTTCAAAAGGTCAATTGCAAGTATGTGAAAACCAGCACTCACTCCTAGGAGTTGCCAACTTTGAGGGTTAATTTCACCCCCTAGAAATGTTTTTCGCACATAAAAAAAATACGTATCTCTTAGATTTTTATGTAGAATAACATGTATCAGAATGAACGAAATCAGCGAGGTACACCTGGGACGGTTATCTTGTAAGATGCGAAACTTTAACTTACGCACTACATTAGTGTAATATTACAGGAGTTCGCGACAGCATTAACTAAATCTTACGAACGACATGGAAATAATGGCATACGGGCTACAATGTAACGCTACTACGTATTATTTGAGAAATAAAATAATTCCTAGGGATTAAAGGGGAGGTCGTAATATCGATTTGCGTGCGATGTTGGACTATACCGCTAATGCTGCAATTAACCACTGGTTCCACAGCGTACTCCAAGCTTGAAGTACCGTTATTACTTGCCTCTCCCAATCTTCGACGGAGCCTCCTCAGCGTCTTCCAATCTCGGCAATGTAATTTCGACACGAAGTAGCAGTAGTTGGCAAACGTTGTATTCATTAGCGGTGTAATTGAAAGTTAACGATTTTTTGTTCAGTTCGATATTAAATCTTTGCGTATATTCCTCTTCGGAAGATTGAAATATTTGTTCACCCTATCTCCTATTGAGGGTTGGTCGCATTGGAAAGACGAAATACTTTAGAAAGTTAAATTTTTTCTACTTGTCAATAAACTAAAGTTACGGAAAGAAATTGCTCGACACTCTTAATTGTTACCTAATAATGGTTTGTCTTTTAGTAAATATCAAATTTATGGAACTTCATGAAGGTATATAGATTTTATACTTTTTATACACATTTTATACTTTCAATATCCTTTGCATTAAGTATTTGAAATACTCGTATTACAATTTTTTCAATATTCGTTCGAGAATTATGAAATTTTACCAATAGTAAAACTTCAATTTTTATTTCGAAATTGCAATTATACGGTTTATGAAATATTCTATATACGCATGGTTATTAATTTTCTCAGCGGCTCTTAATAATTTTACAATAATTATATACACATATTTATTCATTTCAGGAATATTTTTATAATGGGCTCTTGTTATACGATGCCCGTTTATAAGTAGTTCTTTTCAATTTTATATTTGGATATGTTCAGTTTTCAAACTAGGCATTTTATCTAAGGAAAACTACAGCAACTTAATACGGATAGTATGCCCCTCGTTTCTATTACTTTGCATGACAATGAGGGGCCAACTTTCCATGTCCACTTATACCGGTTTCCTCTACTACCGTTCCAAGTTTCGCAGATCATTCAGAGAAAATTCTTACCGTCGACTATAATGAAGAGAGACCGGAGAGATCGGACTCATGAAGTTGGCCCCTCGTTGTTATAGAAAGCAATGGGAACGAGGGGCCAACTTCTGAGATCAACTTGCCCCGATCTCCCCCTACCTTGAAAACTATGGCAGTCGTTGAAACACGTATTTTATACGCCATATTGTTAATCCTTCATGCAAGTTCAGTCGGTATTATTGGAATGAGAAGAAAGAATCCCCCCCTCCTCTATACAATTTTGCGGAATCGGAAGAGAAGTCTGAATATCGACCGCGCAGCGCCCCGAACGAATACAAAGTGTGAGATCTCGAGAGTTCTGGTGGCCGCGCGCCAGAGCTTTTTCTAACGACTGCCGCGAGAGTCATCCTCTTTGCCCGTGACTCTTTATCGTTAGAAAAAGCGTGGAAACGACCGAGTCTGTGCCAAACGTTCCTTTGAATGGCGAGAAAGCATCGAACGTTCGAGAATAGACCGGCGTCGATCGAAATATAGGTAGAGAGATAAGTATCTGCGATTCTTTACTGGTGGCTGTAGTGCAATGAATCAGAATGTATATTCATGTGTAGCTAGGGTAAACCACCCAGTTATTGGACACTTACACTGTGAAGAAAGTATTTAGCTAATCCAGCTATATTTCTGGCTGCCTCAGACACAACTAGAAAAATATTGCTAGCGTAGCAAGAATTCTTGCTATTGCGAAGAAAATTATCACTGCAATTACTATAATTTTCTAGTTGTGGCCAAATTCTTTTGAGAGTGTAAGCATTTTACAACATTTGAGACCGTGTTAAAAAGATATTTTTCTACCTAGAGACATGAGTGATGGCTTGTTTCAAAATTGAAAATATATTGGCTTTACATTCTAGTAACTTACAATTTTAAGTTGGAAAGAATATAATTTTCAACAATAAAAAACTGTGATAAAGTCAAAAAACTTAGTTATTGGACAGTGTTCTTATTTTTTGGAAATACTCAATTCAGTAATTGGGCAGTCAAGAATCAATAAGCCAGGTACGCTTTTTGATAATATTTGTTTAAGTAAAAACTAGGAATCTTGTTTTTATTTATTTAAATCAGACTGTCCAATAACTGGGTGGTTTATCCTACTTTCATTATAAAAACATTTGCCCACCCAAAGTTTGTCAAGTATTTTTCTCAAAAAAGAATGATCTGGTGAAATATTTTTGCTGTTTTTTTATGTAAGTAGAAACTTGTACTTTGTAATAATTTTCTTATATTTATCCTTAATTTGAATTTGGTAAAACTTGGCATAACTGTACATGAATCAAATAAGTGTTTCACACGAATTTCTTTCCATTGATTAACCCTATTGCAAAAAGTTGAATTATTTCATTCCTCTTTGAATACTCAAAGAAAAAATTATTAGATGAAAAATCATTCCCTCTGTAATAGTATCTGAAAAGGAATATTTATTTGATTCAAGAAATGCAGTATTTAAACATTAAATTGATTTTTCAAGGTCAATCGCTTTATTTTTTCAAGCAAATATGTGAAAATTCTTGGAATAAAAAAAATTATTTTTTCAATGCTACTCAAAAGAATGGTTCTCTTTGATCCAATGACCTTCGTTCTCTTTGTGCATAGGATACCATAAATACTGAAGAAATACCTAAAGGAATTGATTGATTGATTGATAAGTGC
Source organism: Xiphydria camelus (assembly GCA_963678675.1). Taxonomy (NCBI): domain Eukaryota; kingdom Metazoa; phylum Arthropoda; class Insecta; order Hymenoptera; family Xiphydriidae; genus Xiphydria; species Xiphydria camelus. Next base: position 23,471,864 of record OY783194.1, read on the forward strand.
AACGATCTAATTTAGGCCAGTTGCGATATATAACGACTCTATCGACCAAGCTTCCTATCCCATAATGATACCCTTCGTTTCCCACACGTCACTTCGTGATTAACGGCGTGTTGCGTTAACGCAGCTGGGACGCGCATCCGAGAATCCTTCGAAATCCCCGGCAGCACCGTGCCAACGCGTGCAGCAGGGACGTTGTATCGTCGATCGCCGTCGGATCGGGATTATTTCCGCTGCTTGGCTCTCTGTTTGCAAGCGCATAACGAACTCCGAGTCTGGCTCTCGCGACGTTACTCTCTATATACGCCCGATACTCTCTCTCGTCGCTAGGTATTACCTATCGATATCGTAACAGCAGCGGGATTATATCTCTTGTTTACGAGCATAAAAAGAATCCGATGGAAAATGTTCGTGCTGCTCACTTCGACTATATAATATATATAGATATGTATCTATATATCGCACATCCCGAAGAAAAGTGTAATAAGTGAAAAATTGTCCCTTTTCGGTTTTCTCGCAAAATAAAATAGTAAAACTGACTGAGTAGTAAATAGTAAATAATAAAACTAAACTAAATAGTAAAACTCACTTTGTTACAGAGTTTTCCACGAGGCAAGCCTACTAGACTTGATATTCATTTCGCGAGAAAACCGAAAAAGGAAAAATGTTGACTTATTACACTTTTCTTCGGGATGTGCGATATATATTTATAATTTGAAAAAATTATTGTTCCAAGCTAGATAAAAAAATATATATATGTAATAATACATAATACTACAAAGATTTATTATATATAATACAATATATAGTTATAAAATATACAGTAAAATAGTACCTATATAATAATGAAAAACAATTTTAAAAACAAAAACAATAATCGTAATCAAAGCAAACGTATAGACGTAATCTGCCTCGTATTTTCTTGATTGTTGATTGAAGAAATTTATAGTTGCAATGTAAGAAGTGATGTAGGACATGCGTATCAGTGATACACATGTGTTGCATATTCTATCAATTAGAATAACCTAGCCTTAGCCTAACTTTGTCGTGTTAAAGGCTTCAGCAGATTACAATAGTGGGTTATCATAATGAGAGAATTCTCACACTGACAATGAGAGAAATATCTATATTGTTATCGTTATAATGACAGTAGTTACCAATGAAACTTCATGAAACTTATTAGCTAATTACTTAAATATAAAAAGTGTAGTTACGAGAACTATGTATATTGATTTTCTGTTTATTGTAATCATTATGTTTAGAGATTTTATTCATACTATACAAATAGTAGAACCAATTACATAGATATATATACTTCGTAGGCAAATGGTCACATTTCAGGTAAATAGCTTTTGCCTGGGCAAATAAAATTTGTGATTCCTCTCGCTTCGCTCGCTCCGCCGATTTTAGCCTAACCTAACCTAATCTAATCTTACCGAATATAATTTAGAATATTTATATTTCAGTGTGTTAGATTAGGTTAGAATCACGCGGAGTGAGCGGTGCGAGCAAAGTCACAGAAACTATTTGCCTAGGCAAAGCTATTCGCCTGAAACGACCATTTGCCTACGATATATACACTCATTGTGTGTGCATCATGTTGATTCGATGCCAGAGGAGAATGCAGACAGGTTACTATTTTTCTTCATTAACTTTGAAATATTAAGTATACTTGCTATGATTGAATCGGTGAGTCCAAGAACAGTACAAGTCCAAAAAATGGCGTTTTGACTAAGGTAGCCAAAATGTTTAAAATTCGAAGCTCTATATATTGTGCTTAAAAACATTCCAACATTCAAGACTAACCCTATCCTAAGCACTGCCTACGTACGGTGTTGAGATGAAAAACATCACAAGTCCAGTACATGCACTGTCACTCATTAGAAAAAGCGACCGAGTCTAACTATTAGAGGAATATCAGGAAATGATGGTATCGTGCAAGAAGAATAACCCGCTTACCTTTAAAGAGAAATTACCTATAAAGATGTCCTTAATTTCAAAAATTGGTGGCCTTCTAGTTACAAAAAAAACTGCTTCTATGATCCCCAAACCTGGTGATACTACGCAACCGTTTACTATTTCAAAGTATAGGCAGTTCGTTTATGATAGTTCATCACCAGGATATGTTACAACCTATGAATATATAGATGGTTTTGTTTCTTATACCTTTAAGCTCCTTAAACAAAACAAACCAAGTCCTGCTTTGCCAAAAGATCGTGCATATCAAGAACCGGTTCCTATCAATCATAAGAAGATAGTTGATATTAAAAAAGTCATGAAGTATATTAACGATGAAACACTAAAGTTTTACTATCATATAACTTCTTGGAAGCAAAGTTACGCAGATGAAGATTCTCTCTAATAAAACTAAGTTGACAATATAATTTTTCTTTAATTAACATTTTTGTTAAATTTACTTAATAAAATATTTGTCACATGCTTAGCATCCTCCATTGCAGTTTCCAAGAGCTTATCATACACAAAAATTCAAAAAAGTAGAAAAAAAAGACTGAGTCCAAGAACAGTACAAGAGAGAGAGAGAGAGAGAGAGAGAGAGAGAGAGAGAGAGAGTGCATACATTTTTTTCTTCTATAACTTGGAGGGGAATGATTTTTTCGAATTTTTTATTTTCAATTACCATTTGCTTAAAAAACTATCACAACTTTTATATGGTGGCCAACACCCTAACTTCACTCATTGTGAACTTATTATGTTTTTCCATTTTTTCCCAAAACTATCTTTATGCACTTGTACTGTTCTTGGACTCACCGATTCAATTTTAGTTGCTCCAGCTATACATTTAATAGTATGTATGTCATTACGGAAAAACCATCTTCCTAAGCAGTCCCTCGCTAATATTCGAAGCGAGCAAGTGTGAGAGAGAGATTAGTAGTTTTTTTACTTCCCTCGACTTTCCAAGGAAAGCCATCCATGGAAAAAGGCTAGGACCTCGCCCACAGTTGCGATTGAATCCCTTCCGAGGTCTCCCGAGTGTTCTGAGAGTAAAAAGGCAATTTGCCACGGGAAGATTGATAGGCGCGGAAAAAAGGGTAGTTTAGGACGACGAGATAATCGCGATTAGTTGACGACGACGAACGACTGCGCGTCGAGAGTATATTTACGTCTCATGATCGATTTCGCCGCTGAGCGAAATGACGTAACATCGTCTTAAGTACAATTAGATACTCGACAAATCTCTTGAAGGATGAATCGCCGATATCGAATGAAACAATCACTGCCAAACGTTATTAACAACAATTTAAGCGTTTAAATGATAATTTGATGCAAAAACGACCATTATCTTTGACTTGTCAAATCGCAAGGTGCGTGGTTAGTCATGTGGTTAGAAGTGTTAGTTTTGTTACAGGTTCGTTGTCGATTTCTGTTTTCGGCACATTTTCAGCGTCCACAACATCGTTATCTACCATCTCACCATAGCCATAAACCATGACTAAAGAACATACATAAAATAATGAAAGAAATGTTAAAATAATCAGGTTCCTCAACTTCAGGGGTTCTGTAGGTTCAGGAGTGCTGGTTTTCACATACTTTTTGTAATTGATCTTTTGAAATGAAACCAAGTGGATAATAATCTGCATAAAAAATGATGAAAAATGCAATTTACTACATTTCCGTTGGGGTAATTAATCTCAAAAAATTATAAGGGTTTGAAATTCACCAAATTACTGTAAAATTTAAACCCTTATATAATTTCTTAATTAATTACCCTAACGAAATGTAGTAAATTGCATTTTTCATCATTTTTTATATAGATTATTATCCACTTGATTTCGTTTCAAAAGATTAATTGCAAGTATGTGAAAACCAGCACTTTCCTGGGAGTTATCAACTTTGAGGGTTAATTTCGCCCCCTAGAAATGTTATTCTGCACATAAAAAAACGTATTCTCAGCTCTATGTGCAGTTTATATATTAAATAGTATTAAAAGAGTGAAAGGGAACTCCAAAGAAATCGGCGAGTTTACAAAATGTAGCAATATTATTGCAACATTTTCCATGTGAAGTGTGATACAAAAATTACTAATATTTTCTTTTTTTGGTAGGAGATAAAACATTACAAAGATATTGGAGGTCGTGGAAGTAAAATTCAATTTAATTATAGTTGAAGAATTAGCTATTTTGCAATTTTTATAAAGAGAACTTTCACTCGATATTGTAATTATTTTAGTTCGAACGATTAAATATTTCTGATGAACCGAATGGTCAGTTTAGATAAATGCATGCAGACCAAAATACTGAGAATTGGAAACCACGATATTTCAAAATTGATGCAGTTTTTACGAAAATATCTAAAAAAAAAAAGAAAATATTTGTAATAAGTTGCAATAATACCTACTTTTTAAACAAAATTTAATCTATATTCACAAAGGTGAAGAGTTAATAAGTTAAGCGGGCGCGAATATTTCGTAATTATACCATCGACCTCATCAAGTTCTCTCACGTACACTTGACCCGATGATTGGAGATTTAATCGCACCGAGAGTCGTCGCACAATCGAATATATATTCACAATTTAATTTTATCCGTATCATCCGTATACGTCAACGCAGACACGCGAGCGAGGATTTAACGTGCATTAGCGCCCGATTTTCGTATAATTCGTCCAGGATATATTTTATCATCTGTCCTGCTCCTGACGGGTGAGTAATTGATTACCAAGTCGTGGTACGGGGAGAGAAGCCGCATTCGTTGTTTGAATATGCGTGAAATCTATTCTCGCGGAGGGACATCAACGTGCAGAGAGGCGAACGTTTCCATTCCTCTGTATAATATTGTATTATAGCGGTTGGAGGAGTTACAAACATCAATGCACAAATGAGAATTCGTCGTACGTAATTCGGTTTTTCAAAGCTTATCGCGATATAGAATTATTATAATAATTAATATAATTTAGGGAGAAAATAATCGTTTAGATACAAATTTGAATTTTACGGAAATCTGTTTTTTTTTCTGACAATTGATCCGCTATTTAAAAAAACAATTCGGTTAATTTCTCGTTCGAAAGCAAAATACAAGAAAATGTTCGAAATCAACACACGAGGCATTTCAATGTTAAATTTAATACATTTTATATGTCCCAAGTGGTCCACATAACATTTATTATTACTTTTGTATTGATTTAACATAATGTGAACGCTTTTTCTATGTTAAAACAACATTTTATTTATGTTATTCTAATAGATTTCTCTTGAATTAAAGAAATACCTATACGAAATGAATATGATATCAGTTAATGTAACTGTTTCTTTGTATGACATGCAGTTTCTATTGTTTTTTGATTCAAATTTTTCATTGTTTTGACAGAACAATGAGTTAAGCTTTGTGAAACAACACAGTTCTTTAATCAAATGAATACTCAAATAGTACAACCTCAAAAACAACACACGATATTGTAAATTTTACTTTTTATTTACATATAAATTACATTTTAAAATGTGTTAAGATCAACTCTTCTGGATTACGTTAAAATAAGATACGAAAGTGTGTTAAATTTAACACTCAATTTTTTACAAAAAGAAATTCCAACTGTGCACTTCAAAAAATGAATGTATTCCAAAAAATGTTTAATAATCAAGTTTTACGATTACAAAAATTTGGCCAAAAATTGCAGACAAATCTTCGCATAAATTACAGAGCAACCGTGTCTATTTATTTTTATTTCTGAAATTGAGGGTCGTGTCTTGTTAGCGATATCCTTTTTTCTTCATACTTGACAAATAAAAAGAAAATTTTATACAAAGTTATTTCATGAAACTCGTATTCGTTTGGAGAAATACCGTCATTTTTTGATTTTCTCCACTATAAAAATGATGTATCTCAAACGACTGGGAATTCCATGATGTAACTTTGTATACAATTTTCTTCTTACTCTTGTCGAATATAAAGGGAAAAAAGTTACCGCCAATTAAAATTGACCCTCAATTTCAAAAATCAAAGTAAAAAATACGATTACTCCATGATTTATAGGACAATTGATCCATAATTTGGCAAAATTATTCTATTCGTATAACTTGGTTTTTAGACATTTTTTTGGGATACATTCATTCTTTGAGTGGCTAAAATGGCCTCGAATGCCCCACATACTTGCTTTTTCACACATAGTTTCATGCGAAATTACATGTAGTCTTACACTAATCCTAAAACCTATCGACGAATGAAAGAAACAAATATTGACTCGTTTAATATTATCGACGTAACACTCAAATTAACATAAGAGTTTGGCGACGGCTCGATCGGTATGTATCGTTAACGAAATCTCTTTTGTCGTTTTAGCATCAGTCCTCTTCGACCATCCGTGTACCCGGAATCTTTTACATATAAGGACCTGTCTAAAAGGTAGTAGAAACAGGCTTACCCCACGTGCTTTTCTTACGTACACATTGGGCAGTCGAGAAGTGGCCGTGATTCGAAAATCAGTGATGGGTTAAAGTGGGATCAAATGGAACACTCGTACCGAAAGATTTCAATCTACGTATCACTATCGACACGAGCATTTCATTTTATCCCCGTTTACCTTACACGCTTACTTTTTATGCACTGGTATTACATTTGCTTTTCGGGATTTTTTGAGCTTTCGCGTGTAACTGAAAAAGCCGAGGTGACAGATTTACGCTTTATAAATTGATTACGTTGACTTTTTGTGGCATCTTTTTTCGTCGAATATGTAAATAAATAAATAAACAAATAACGCAGAATAAATTCTCCGTCGTGCTTATAGTACACGTAAATTAAACATATAAACATGGAATAGGAGAAATAATTTATAAAGTTTTTATATTACGTATACATTTTCTTAATGGGATCAGGAACAAAACCCTACAAAGTTCCTAATTGTCCAGTGTCCGCAACGTCCCTTATTTCGCAAAAAACCACCCCCGGATCATACATTGTGCCGGTTTTTCTCAATTTTCTCGTAAACCGTTGTTCAAACGTAAAAAATGTATAGAACCAAAAATGTTCGCCATTAAATTCTACAGAAAAACTGTTGTATAAATATGTTAGCTAATCCTTACTGAATTCTCGCAAAATACGTTTAAAGTTAAGGGTAGTTTTTAGCAGGCCGTTAAAATATGTCAAGCTCAGCGATCTTACGTAAGTATACTGTTATATTTTAGTCGCAGCATAGTAAAATTGACGAATCGATATTATACAAAATTAGATAGGTACAGAACCTCAGCGGAGAGGTGGGGAGGCGTCAATGCACTTGTGACACAAACTCGTGGTATGCGATACGGTGGATTATTTACAGATTTTAGTCAGTGTTGCTCCTGTCAGTACAATGGAACTGAAATCAGTAGATCGACCACTTTGTCAGTACGTCAGTACATTAGCTGATAATTTCAGTACCATTTGATTTTGTTTACAATGGTTACTTTTCTGTCAATTTTTAGGAAACCTACCCTACTGACCTAACTAACCACAATTGGTTTTTGGTCGACTGTCATAAATTTGTGTGCAAACCAGAACAACTAATTGCAATAGTCATTACCTTGCGTCATTCGTGCTTTTGTTTTGTGGGTAGAGGTGTCTCACAGTCTTATATTTTCTACTGGGGATGTGTTAATGTCAAATAGTTACAAATCACAAAGTATTTTTTATAGTTAGGAAATCTGTTATTTGTTAAACAATATTTAAATGTTAAATTACCTATATTATTAATTAAAGCCACATTTTACATGCTAAAAACTACACTTAACTTTGAACGTTATTTGCGGTAATTCAGAGAGGATTAGCTAAAATGCTTATAGGACAGTTTTTGTGTAGAAATTAATGGCGAACATTTTTGGTTCTATACATTTTTTACGTTTGAACAACAGTTTACGAGGGAATTGAGAAAAACCGGCACAATGTACCATCCCGGAGCGGTCTTTTGCAAAATAAGGGATGTTGCGGACATCAGCGACATGGGAACTTTTTGGGTATTTATTCCTACTCCCATTATGAGAATATAATTTATGTAATATGAAAACTTTATAAATTATTTCTTCGAAAAAGTACTATTTCCGTGTACTATTAGCAGAGGTCTCTTTCGAAGGATTATTCCTCTCTAACCATCGCTTCGTTTCATTCAAGTCCATGTACAGGGGGTTTCAGGAACGCCGTCTACGAATGCCGTAGTACTATTCCTGAGTAAAATGCAAGTTTAAAAGTCCCGAGCAACTTTTCTCCAGGATGCATCGTTTAAAATTTATGTCTATTTAGAGACTGGCTATATATATAATCCGATGTGCCGAATAGTTAGGCGACTGTGGTACTCACCGACAGTTGTTTGACTATGCAGCGTATGCGATTGGTTAGTCTTAATTTAATTATTACTTCTGAGCGAAGCATCCAGGAAAGAAATTTCTCGGGACTTTTGAGCTGATTTTCTATCTAGGAATATTACTGCGAAATCCATGGGCACCATTTATTAAATACTCTGTATATAGGGATATTAATGGAAAGTATCTCGCAAAGGACGTAATCATTAATGATATATTAATTGATACCTGTGTGGAAGGAATAAATTCGAGTTCAATTGTATAATTAATTCTCCCGCTGCGTTAAAACATATGAAGAACTCTTCGTCAGAAACTATAATACTCGTATTTGCACACAGTAATATAATACATATATACGAATGTACAGTAAAATTTCATGGCCTAAATCTTTCTCGTTTATTTGCAATCCAACGTTGAAGGTACTTTACTTTTTAGCACTTCTACGCAGATGTAATCCCCTAGCTCTAAACAAGTAAATAGAATGTCATTACCTTGTCCCGGGGCGTCTTCACGTATCAGCCCCCTATATGCATCGATTTTATTTCCCGGTTATTCACGTATCGATTTCATATCCGGGTGCAGCGAGAGCACATATATTCTTAGTGCTTCTTTATAATCCTTTGACGAATAACCATTGCCATGGGTTTTCACCCTCTATGCTACCCCTGTTCGAAATATTTTCGCCATCACTCCGATATAGGTACATACCTCGTATGTCTATGCTAAAATTGATAAATGTTGAACGGTGAAATTTGAGAAACTATTAATTATTATTGAAGAATACAGCTCCAATTTTATGTTTGAAAGGGGTAATCTTATATTGATATTAGAACCAGTCATTCGCCGAGTACCTATTTTAATCACTCTATTCCTTTAGGTTTTTTCCATAAATTCTGATTTTGGCAGATTTGCTTTCAGCTTAAGTTGATATAGGTATTCCTTGTTTACTATTTAATACTAACCTGCGATTGACTTTATTTGTTTCTGACTAATTATATTTTTCATTTAAATGTATATTTTTTGTTTACCATTTAAAATTAACCTACGGTTGACATAATTTCCTAAATTCCTTGTGTTTCCCTTATTTGCATGAATGAGTCCTTTACGCTCTTTTAATAATTATAATTATGTCTCTCACATTTATGCAATAGGTACAGAAAATTTGTAAGCTTTTTTTTCTTTGGTTTTCACTTTTAAGCACATCAGTTTCGGAGAAGTATGACGTGCAGTAAAACCGGGGGCGTTATTACTAAGACACAAGACACAAGCAACGAGACGTTTTACAATAATAACTCACTCGAAAAAAGGGCAACATTTTGACTATTATTCCAACTCCTCGGGATGATCCCCCTTCAATAAGGAACAAGTTGCGATTTTGTTTTCCTTTTTTTACCATTATTCCTTGAACACTTATTTCGTATCGCCAAATTAATCGATACTCTCATCTCATAACATGGTTTCCATAACGTCGACACCCTTCGACAGCAACTGCACTCAATATAACCTGCGAAGGGAGTTTCCCACGGTTGGCGAGAGTAGCGCGAGTTGCAGATCTTCGCCTGACCGCACCATGGACTTTTTGCGTTCTAGTTACCAAACTGAGGGAGCACTGGGACGAGGCAAACTCGAAGGTGATGCAGAGGAAGACGCAGTTGGATGCCATGCTGGGGGACAGTCAGAGGTACGAGACCAAGAGGAATGAAGTGGAAGCCTGGTTGGGAAGGATGGACACTCGGATGGAGAGGATGCGCGCTGTTGGTCATACCGCTGACGTACTCGAGGCCCAACTCCGTGAACAAAAGGTGCGTGACTATGTATGTGCTCTAGTTTACCTGAAGCTCTTGTTGCGATTGGTACGGTGGATCGGTCGTGCTTGAGACATTTCGAACTGTTACTTGCAGCGGGAATGATAAAAAAAAAGGTGAGAATAATGTTGCAATGGAGATTTATTTTTAGATAAGTTTAGTTTAGATCTCTGAGACCAATTCGTTTAACCCTTAACTACTATCGTGGGGTGTCCGGACACCCCAGCGGTGGATTTTTGCTCGTATCTTATAGGTTTGAATTGCTAATGTTTCATTTATTTTGTTCTTTTATAAAGGTAATCAATTTTATTTTGCTTATAAGGTCTTTATATAGAGAGAGAGATTCAGTATGAATATCTATATCACGAAACATCTCTCAAAATTACAAAATATATTTGATATACATATATAATATTGGGGTGTTCAAACACCCCACGATAGTAATTACGGGTATGAAAACAACGATAGTAGTTAAGGGTTAAGGCTTTTTTTTTCATATAATTAGTTTTGTTCCAAAGTTGGCACATTATAAACGTCATTGTCTGAGAGAAATCTAAACTAAATATTTTTTTCTCTCGAACTCTGTGCGAGAGAGAAGGAAATGTAATTTCGTTTCTTTTATCCGAGGAAAAGTGTCGCCCCCTTAAAATGTTTTCTTCGATCCAATGAAATATTTACGTACTACCTCTGGATGCGAATCCGCGTCTTCCGTCTTTTTGACGCAAATCCTCCGCGTATTTACACTGGAGAATTCGCACTAATTCACACAGCGCCTCGGATTTTCCATTTATAGCATAGATATGTAGATTTCGCAGAGAGCTCACTGCAGATATTAAATACGTTGGAAGAATTTTAACGCATACTTGAGTACTAGCGTTTGCAAAACTCGCAATTGCATATCTAGAACGGAATTGTATCAGAAAATTGAAATGTATTTTTTCGATTGATAATTATTTATTTCTTCAAAATAATAATTACCTTTTATTTTAGAAATTAACTTTCGTAAGCTCACAAAAATTATTGTTTTTCAGACTTTTTTACATAATTGAGCTATATTTTAAACAGAAATTGCCCCTATACTTTTTCTAATTCATGGCTCGTGGTTCGTTGTTTTACAATATTTAATTAGCGACACGTCAGCTAAACAATGTTTTTGGGTCAGCTCGTTGGTTTGATAAATCACTTCCCTGACTCTTCACAATCATGAACAATTTTTCATATAATTTTTATTCCGTATATGTGAAGCAATTGGAAAATATAAACTAATAATAAATTTATTGGGTAAATATATGAGAATTAAGAAATTCAATGAAATGTCCATATATTTTCTAAACTTTCCAAATATTTTCATACATTTACTCACAAAATTTAATATACATTCGCATTTCACAATAATTAGCAATTGTATCGCATCCCGTATCATATTTAGAAAAAAAAAGTTACAATGTGGAAACCGATAATGTATTATTTAAAAATATTAAAGCTATATTTTTGTTCTGAATTATTTACTAGTTTCTCCTAATCCACACAAATTCTATATTTTATTATTATTTCTCAATCTACTTCTAAAATATACTTTCCAGTACCAACACAAATTTGTCTTAATTTTATAATACAATTATTACATCCCATCCACGCAAAGGCGTAGAATCGAATTGATATTCACATTTAGCGAACGCGTTATCGCGATGACTTTTACCACCCGCAAAATATTCTTTCTGCGTAACGACGTCATTCGCTTCTTCCGCGCGCCACCATAAAATAATATAATCCACCCTCTTTGCATGAGCGCGCGAACGCGACGTCGCTCGGGAAAATTACCCAAGATAGATGCGTTAAAAGGCGCTCCCACGGAGCGAGAAAATCTTCTTCCATGCCGGGGGGTGGCTCTACCACGCCCTAAAGTCCTCCCGAGCAGTCGGGGACTAAAATGAAAAATTCAAAGAATAATTCACACTTAAAACTCTCGCGGTGAAAGCTTCGAATGCTTGTTCGTTTGCATCGTTTAAGTGGAGCCTCGCCGTTAATCACATGGATGCTTTTTCATTGAAATATTTTCCCGTACAGCAAAATGGGATGAAATCGTATTGGCCCTCGATTCTCATGCTGGACTATAGTTGCTGAGGGCCTTAAATATATTTGATTTCGCTACATTTTCACCTATACATATGAAAAATCCTTTTCGTTTTCTTCATTTATGTCATTTCGTTATTTGAAAAAATATCAGATTTTTTATTTCTTAAAAAATGTAATATTTATCGTTATGTGATTCCAATTCGTTATTTATTTACTTTTAACGAGAAATGTGTACAATACGATGAAGTTAAATTAAAGATCTTTGTGCGAATTATAAATTTGATAAGAAAATTAGATAGTTTATAATATTGCACAAACTTTGGGATATCTACGTATTTATTAAAAATTTAAACCAGCATTAAAAATGAATGGGAGATAAATTGCTACCATATATATATGGCGATCCGTCACGCTACGGCGGCCTGCCGCCAGATGGCGTTGACCCTCGACTCGTGGCTCCGGCGGACGGCTCTCGGCTTCTCGTTAGTGGTCCAACAACGAGCAAGTTACTATATAAGACCATAACTGCCCATCTCTCACGGAGAATCACAGAGCGCCTAAGGTAGGAGTCGGCCTAGCCTTACTGGCGAGTCCACAGGCCGACTCCGGGACGAAACGCTCTGCCCTACCCCCTCCGCTGCCAAAAAGCTCTAGTTATAAGCCGCCACTAACGTCGAATTAACTCATAACGAAAGAACATTTTCCAGTGCGCGCTCACTAGTTTCTCCCCGTACGATTATTATATCTTTTTGTCAGAATATATTATTCATTTTCGTTTTATACCCCACTAGCAGCCCGTCCCGGCTTCGCACGGGTAGATTGTGGATTGATTTTGTCCGTCTACCACATTGTTAGCTACGGAAAAATCCTAAACCCTACTATCAAAAAGAATTTTTATAGGGCCCATAGTTTTCATGGTATGAAGCCGAACTGTACTTGACCTTCAAAAAGTCCCGGTACGGCTGAATATCTCAGCGGGAAATCATTTTATAGAAAAATTTTTAATACCAAACTTTTAGTATTTTTCCCGGGCTACCCAATGGTCATATTGGATTTGACCTTGACCATGACCTTCAAGGTTATATCAAGGTCAAATTATTTTTTTTTCGCGTTCAAATGTGTCCTTGACCATTTTTTTCATGTTACCTTTATTGTCAGCGGAGGTCAAATTTAGGTCAAGTATAGTTCAACTTTTTGAACACCCTGTATAAGATTTACTAACTCAGAAACCTTCGTGGATATGTGTCCAACTGTTCCCCAAATTTTCATCGCAATCGGATGAACGGTTTAGGAAGGCATAATAATCAGCCGTACCGGTACTTTTTGAACACCCTGTATAAGATTTACTAACTCAGAAACCTTCGCGGGCATGCGTCCAACCATTCCCCAAAGTTTCATCGCAATCGGATGAACGGTTTAGGAAGGCATAATAATCATCAGTACTGGTACTTTTTGAACACCCTGTATAAGATTTACTAACTCAGAAACCTTCGCGGGCATGCGTCCAACCATTCCCCAACTTTTCATCGCAATCGGATGAACGGTTTAGGAAGGCATAATAATCATCAGTACCGGTACTTTTTGAACACCTTTTATAAGATTTGCTAACTCAGAAACCTTCGCGGGCATGCGTCCAACCATTCCCCAAAGTTTCATCGCAATCGGATGAACGGTTTAGGAAGGCAAATAATCATCCGTACCTGTACTTTTTGAACACCCTGTATAAGATTTACTAACTCAGAAACCTTCGCGGGCATGCGTCCAACCATTCCCCAACTTTTCATCGCAATCAGATGAACGGTTTAGGAAGGAATAATAATCATCAGTACCGGTACTTTTTGAACACCTTTTATAAGATTTACTAACTCAGAAACCTTCGCGGACATGCGTCCAATCATTCCCCAACTTTTCATCGCAATCGGATGAACGGTTTAGGAAAGCATAATAATCATCAGTACCGGTACTTTTTGAACACCTTTTATAAGATTTACTAACAATAAGAAACCTTCGCGGGCATGCGTCCAACCATTCCCCAAAGTTTCATCGTAATCGGATGAACGGTTTAGGAAGGCATTTGATATTACCTTAAAGGTCACGGTCAAGATCAAATCCAATACGACCACTGGGTAGCCAAGGGAAAATCCTTAAAGTTTTGTATTAAACATTTTTCTCTAAAATGTGTTCCCGCTGAGATAATCGGCCGTACCGGGACTTTTCGAACACCCTGTATAAGATTTACTAACTCAGAAACCATCGCAGGCATGCGTCCAACCATTTCCCAAAATTTCATCGCAATCGGATGAACGGTTTAGGAAGGCATACGAGACATACAGACAGACAGACAGACAGACAGACAAACATTCATTTTTATATATATAGATTCATTTTTATATATATATAGATAGATAGATTACTCATTCTCCCCAATATCCTTGCCAATTAGATGGCGACCACATCTTTTCGCCACATATACACTGCCGGTCAAAAAAACTTGACCGATGATGAAAAAACCAATTTTTCGATTTTTCACTCATGTTTAATGTATTGTAAATGTTTATTATGCTTATTAAACATTTCGAAATTATTATTCGATGAACATGATGAAAGAAATCAAAATAATCTGAAATATACACTTAAACGCATTTTTCATCAAAGTGACCACCTTTTGCTCTAATGACAGCCGCACACAATTTCGGCATTCTTTCGACAAGTTTTTGTAATGTCTCAAGTTTGCTATTGTTCCACGCTGACTGAAGACAGTTCCAGAGATCGGTTTGATTGTTTGGTCGAAGTTTTCTGACTTCTCGATCGAGTTCTTCCCAAAGCAATTCAATCGGGTTCAAATCGGGTGATTGTGGGGGATGATCCAGTATTTTCAGCACTCCTTCTTCTTTTTTTAAAAAACCTTAACTTGTACATACAATGGGAATAAAAAGTCGAAAAATTGGTTTTTTCATCATCGGTCAAGTTTTTTTGACCGGCAGTGTACATATTTTTTAAACACTCTTTTATCTCTATACATATGTAAAATATTGAAATATTAGGTTCATTTCAATTGCTCATTGAAATTCTTATCCAAAAACAACGTATTCGTATTCTTCACGCAGATTGAATGATGCAATTGCCATTTGAAAACCGACATTCTTAGCGCCAAAACCGTGCGAGCTTGTCATATCGCCGCATTGTTTGTTCTTATTCGTGTTACACTTTTTTCGCTCGGTCGACTGGGGTTAATCGATCGTCTGTCTGTATTCAATTGCAGTCGTTCCACGCCGAGCTGCACCAATACAAACATCACATAGAACTGTTCAATCAACTCACCCAAAAGCTCATCGCGGTGTACCAACAGGACGACACAACGCGGGTTAAAAAAATGACGGAGACGATCAATCAGAGATACAACAATTTGAATACGAGGTAAGAGAATAGAGATACTATCTTATAGACGATGGTTATATGAACGTTTATATACGTATTTAACTTTTTGTATGTCAGCGGCTTATTTACAATTATTGATAAACTCTGCGTAGTGAAATTGGAAATAAGTTTTTGATTTTTAATTCTTATTCATCTTCAAAATATTTTACCATACTATCTATCCAATGAAAAAGAGGCATTGAACAATTTTAATATAAAACTAAATCTCTTTGAGTATTAATAATAGTTAGTTTTGTTTAATTTAAGCTGAAAACAAAATACTATTTTAAGGTAGTCCGATGAAAAAACCTTACCAATTTAATCATATACTTTTTTTGTTTAATTGAAAAATAAAACTATTTTGCACAGCTTATGTCAGGTTTTATAACTTTTGTTGCTTACTTTTTTCTAAAATTCATTTCTAATCCATATACTTTTGAGCCCGGTCAAATATCACATTGGACTACATTAAAAAACCCAGTTTACGAAGCCATGATTTCGATATGATGACCAGATGAAGTCCTCGTAGAAGTAGAAAAACTTAGCGTCTTAATTAGGTTCTTGAAATAATATCGACTCAATTGGTTTTTCTAAATTATCGAACACAATCCAGCTTCTCTCGTGAAACTATTACTTTATCTGCATGAAAAGAAAAAATCAAGAGATGAGAGACGAAATGTTTCCAACGAAAGAGTTTCTCTATTTCGTAAATGGCGCTTCGGCAACTTTCGAAGACTTATAAATCGTAAAGTTTCCGCGTCTTCTCGTCACGTATGTATCAATCTCGCTCGACGCGCTTGCAGCATCATAAATCGCGGGAAGCTCCTGCACTCGGCAATGAACTCTCTCCACAACTTCGACCGATCTCTGGACAAGTTTTTGGCCTGGCTTAGCGAAGCGGAATCTTCCATGGAGGGGCTGGAAGCGGAAGCCGATCGTCTGGGAGGAAGGCGGGACCAAGGGGCGCTGAGACGACCGCAACATCAACTCAAGGTAGGAAACATTGTACGATTCTATACACAAAGTGTCTTTCGGGCTGCCGTCTATTGCGGCTACGTGCATGGAAAACACACTAGTCTTCGAACACATACGACTATGTATGACAGTATACATGGGGCATTCCATGTCAATTTTTAGTAGCAGAAACTTTTGGGTCTCCGATTTTTAGGTATTGATTTTTTTTCAAGTATCTTTAATCAATATAAAAACTGGCCTAACTTTTCAGAACGATTCCATAAGTCGTTCAGCTGTTATTAATTTTTATACTTCTCATTTTTTTTCCTTTCATCGCGATTTACGGCTTAAATTAACACAATATGAAAAAATGACCCAAATGAAAAATGTGTATTTTTTGTGGATTTCGAAATACATTTTTTTATATTGCGGTTTTCCTTGAAAATGGAAACAAAAAAATGTATCGCAAAACTGAAATTTTTAATTTTCATGATTTTTTTACACTAAATTTCTATATCTTTTACGGTAATTTTGAGAGCACTTAGAAAGTGGGGCCTCCCATAGAAATTTTGTAATGAATTTTTTAATGATTTGAAGGAGTTAAATTTACAATTTTTTTATTGTAAAATTTTATTTAACAATCTTAACATATTCACTGCCGCTCTTTAACTCCTTAAGGTAAGAAAATGCATGGGTTAAAGGTATGGGAATTCAATACGGTACGGGACTAAAGCTCTCCAGGGGTCACTGAAGTTAAAGCATCTTATATCCAGGTTCGCCCATATAAGTAGGGTAAACTGGGACTCACTGCGACGTTTTATTGACCCCAATATACCACCATCTGCTACGAAAACCGAGAGCAAGTAAAGAGTTATAGCGCGTTATTTCTTCGATCTCCTCTACAGCTCGATTTAATCTGCTCTCACGTGCTTCTCTCGTTCAGGCATGTAAAAGTGAAGAAACGGCTTAATCCAAAAATGTGCCCATCAAAGTGATGGAATAAGATACATTGTAAATTTACCGAACACTAAATATGAGTCGAATAAACTGAATACGCGATAAAAATATTTAGTTACTTTAATTACATAGGTATATGTTTGAATTACAAAAATTCTTTTAAAATATTTTAGGTCGAAACATAGTTTTATCTACATACGGTGACCTGTTTTAAATGACGCATTTTGATTACTTTGAAAACGTCCATTTTTTACAAAACGGTATTTTAAATAAAAGTCGTATGATTTCTCGAGGGAGTAATCTTAGCATATCGCCAGTTTAATTATAGGTGATGCCAATTTAATGTATACTTGATTTTGACAATTTTCTCAAATAGAAATTGATATTTTTATTCTTACAAAAGTTGTAAAGCTCGTTAAGACTAACAAAAAAGATACATATAAGGTGAAATTTCTATGCGTTAAAACGTTAAAAATATGAATTTTCATTTAAAAAATTATGAAAATTTAATTTTTATGAAACCGCAGCCATCTACAATAAAACTAATGGTATGTTAAAATTATCGCATTAAAATCATTTAACTTTCGTTCGAAACATTTTTCTCCAAAATGAATATTTCCAAAATAACCGAAATGACTCATTTAAAATGAATTTAAAAAATCCAATCGAAATTCATTAAAAATAATTGCTGAAGCTTAAAAAAATTGAGCTATTATAACAGAGAAAAAGACTACTATAAGGGACCAAATGAACACGATAGAAGCGCCATAGAAGCATCAGGAGACGAAACGATGAGAGTAAATCACACCGAGCCTCCTGGTTTGGTGTTATTTGAGATTTAGCATACCATTCTCGGCATTGTCAAGTTACATATCGCGATGGATACTAAACCCAGATCGGCAGGGCTTCACTAATTGCCCATTACTTTCGCCACATCACTTTCCCTGGATTCACCTAATCAATTTCACGAAGAGAGAAGCAGTTAATCGTAAAACATTTTCATTTGCGTCAGACGCCTGTTATCGATATCCACAGTCTAGGATTACATCCGAGGCTGTTATCGTGTCTGACAGCTAAATCTGTCCTGATCCCAATAACGAACTCTGCATGCAGTCTTTGGGTTCTAACGAAAGATCAGATTACATCCAGCTTCACCCTGCTGCCATTTCCTCGTCATCCATTCAAACTTTGCATTTTATTTTTATAGTCGGAAAATTTATCTTTATTTCAATCAAGTGATTACCTCAAAGAATTTAATTGTGCCAAATAAATATTGTAATAATTAACGAATATTTGTTTGTATAAAAGTTTGTTTTTCAGCAAATTGTCCCTTATGAAAGTTGTTCATAATAAATGTACAAACAACTTTTCCTTGTGAAAATTTGCTGAAGAACAAACTTTTCGAAAACCGCCTCCAAGGGTTCAATAAACGGCCGCTAAGTCCGGAAATAATATATTTACAAATAACTTTCATAAGACAAAGTAATAGGGAATGTTCTTATGTACAATTTCAGTCTAATAATTTTGTTATAGCATAATTTTCAAAAAAACAACCCCTATTCCTCAAAAGTCCAAGGGGAAAGTTTCCGATTTTGCTAATTTTACACTTAAGGAGACAGTCGCTGACAAACCCTGAAACAATCAGCTTGTCCGGAATTTTTTTTTCAAACGACAATTTCATTGGACTAATAACACATGGAAAAAATGAATGTATTTGAAAAAATATTTAAAAATCAAGTTATACAAGTACAACAATTTTACCAAATTACCAATCAATTCTCTCGTAAATCGTGGTGTAATCGTACCTCTTCATTTTTATTTTTGAAATCGAGGGCCATCCCTGTCCACGATACTATTTTTTCTTCATGTTCGACGAGTAAAAAATGTCGAGTAAAATTGCATCGTCGAACTCCCAGTCGTTTCAGAAATGCAATCGAAAAATCGCTGTATCTCTCAAACGACTGGGTGCTCCATGATATAACTTTGCACAAAATTGTATTTTTACTTATGGAATGTAAAGAAAAAAAGATATCATTGATAGGGCTTTGCTCTCGATTTCAGAAACAAAAATAAACAATACAATTACTCCGTAATCCATAAGATAATTGGTTTGTAATTCGTCAAAATTGTTGTATTCGTATAATTTGATTTTTCAGCATATTTAGATATACATATCGCAAATTGGAAATTTGTAGGAAGTGAGATTATGATAATTAAAGTAGTAGCTTAAATTTATCGTATCGTATTTTACCATGGTAACGCATGCTTTGTTCGTTTTACGTCCAGGGCAGACGAGTTTTCCAGGACATTTACCCCTTATCACCCCTTAGGGTGTTCCGAAGTTATAAACCTAACAAAGCTATGGAATTCAATGCATTACGATAGCTTTCTTGGTGCTGCCCTCTATGTTGAGATTCTCGTGTCTTCAGTATCATTATTTATAAAAAACTATTCCGTCATTAAAAACTATAAAAGAGGAATTAAATAAATGAAGATTGCCCTTTTTATCTAGATTTCTAAAGTACTTCTATCAAGTCTCCATAAGTACGAGTACGTTTAAATATATCAATAAGTATCTTATTAAATGTAACAATATTGTTCCATTGCATTTTTGTTACACTTTTCAGCAATCCCTATCATTCTTAAAATTACCAAGAATTGGTAGAAAGAAATTTACAAAATTTCTCTTTATTAACCAAGAAATGAAACAAATTAACTCATTAACTAAGTTAACGCAGCAAAATATCAAAACAATTAAATTCAACAAGAAGAAATAAAATACAATGTACGTATGATAATAAAATAAAATAATCCATTAACTAAGTAAGCGCAGCAAAATACCATAATGCAAATTCAATTCATCAAAAACCAATTAAACAGAAACATCAGTTCAAATATTTTTACTATAAAAAATTGATACTTATAAAATTGAACATAATATTATATTTTAAAATAACCTTTTAGGCTTTGATGGATTAATTAGTACATTTTTCAATTAAGTGTAAAATACAATTGGATCGATTTTACTCGTCGAACCAAATTTTAATTACACGTGCGATATTTTTTCTTCTCGAGTGTACAGTACGCAATGTGTGACTCGCGATTACAATTACTCCGCCGCCCGCTTTACTTCGATTCGATATTAATCGACATAAAGGACGCTTTCAGCAATTCGCGCGACGGGCTTCCGCGTAGTGTGTTCTGCGGTGTGGCGGTTGTGCATACCTAGCGCACGAACCGCAGCGAGCCTATATCTGTCTGTTAACCGTACAGTCGCTTTAGAAGGTAACGCGATTCAACGAACGAGACTTATTGACCCGCCACCACATTCGGAATGCAATTTATGCAAATAATGGTTCCCCGCCCTCCGAAATTACATACTTCGCGATAGTTATTATTGCAGCCTGGCGTTGCGCGTCCCGATTCGTCATCCCAGCGTTTCGTGTATCCTCTACTTGCGAATGGCCACGGAACGTTTTTTTGGGGTAGATTTATTTTACACGTATGAATATCAGTTTAAAGTACTGCAAATACGGTTTTATTAGCATCAGAACCACTGTATGATCGCAACTTTCTAAAATGGTTATTTTTTAGCGAGAGATTAACTCGTAATCTATGCATTTTTGAATCATATTGATGTAGAACTTTTTGCAGATTTAAATCTAATCTACAAAAAAGTATCGCATGAATTTCAATGAAAACATCATAGTTTATGAGATAATCGGGATTGAATGGTCAAATTGACTGGCTTATGGTAGTTCTAGTGTTAATATTGCGCGAGAAAATAAAAAAGGTAATAAATAAGAAAATATATGTAATTTAGAGAAAGAAATGTTTTTAAATGAAAAGCACAATGATTTAAAGTTCCGTTTTCATATCAATTTTAGTAAAAATTCGGATTGCACGACAAGAGAGCATATAATACTTCCCGAAATATTCCAAATTTTTCATTCATCTTTCGTACTTTTATCATCATTATTATTATTATCTAATATTTTTGTAGAAAATACCAAAATTGAAGTCACTTATCGGCCGTCGTACTCGACGAAAGCCACGCCCACTCGCGAAGTGGATACTTATAAACGCCCTGTATATATACACCAAATTCGTCGAAGCTCGATCGATAAACTCATCGAAGCTTGCAGTGTCGGCTGGATAGTCATTTATGAACGTTGTTACACGGTGTTGCCAAGGCTCGCTCGACTACCTTCGGCGATTGTGCCATCGAACCCTCACCGAAGTGCGCGAACAATTTAACGAGAGGGTATATTATACCTCCTATCGACCGCTCTCTTTTACCTCGTCTCTCGTCTTTCCACCGAGAGAGCCTCGCCCTCTTATACCCCTAACCCCCCCCCCCCTTTCTATTTTCAACGTCGTCCAATATCCACTTCTATGTATAAAGGTAGATATAGGTGGAAATCCCTACCGAAATCATCGCGGACGTGATGATCGATGACGTCGAGGGGCTCGGACAGCGACGTAATGTGTTATCGGAATGGGGGGGGGTCTGATTGCGCTAGCCGAATCCGCGTCCTTAAATCAAGGGACGCTTTCCGCGATAAGGATACGATCCACGAGTGAGTCTGCAGAAATGTTACGGAACGAGAGACGATTCTATCGAATTGGATTTCGACTCGGCGCGAGCTTTCAGCTACAAGCTTTCTTGAATTTTTCTTCGAGTTTTTCTAAAAATTGCCGCAATTTTCTGAACAGTGTCATTTATCGTTGATTGATACTTTTATAAGCCGATACAAATTTGCACTTCTTATAAAAGAAGTATAGCGAATACGCTGCAAAAATTTGACTGTGTCATTTTTAAATACTTATGCTGAGTATTTATGCCTAGGCTTCGAAACTGGGTGGAGCTTAATTCAAATGTGCCGCATACGCGGATTAGTAGTGGCTCTGCCGTCAGTAGGGCCATCTGTTGATCGGTAACCGAATTGCATAGATCTCGAGGTGCCGAAATTATTGACGTCTAATCGAGCATTGCAACCTGTCAATAAATCTCAACATAACCAAGAATCATAAACTGTACCTGCTCAGTGACTGAGTGGTTGTTTGTGTTTTCCAAATATTCACCTGCCGTGAAGTTAATGAGTGACTTTAGGAGTGACAAAGACGAATTACTTTTGGATACTTCTAACTTAAATGTAAGAACACCCATTTCCAAATCTCCCTGGAGATAGTGTTGCGAACGCGTACCTTCAGGGTAACGTGGAAACGGGTGTTCTTACCTTTAGGAGAGAGTATCCAAAATTAATTCATCTTCCCTCCTAAAGTCACTCATTAACTTCGCAGCAGATACGTATTTTGGGAACAGAAACAACCACTGAGTCACTGAGCAGGTACAGATTCTGATTTTTGGTTATGTTGACATTTTATTGACTGGTTGCATTGCTCGGAGAGGATATCAACTCTACAGAATAAAACTGCAGGCTGGACCAATTCTACACGTGACAACTCTACAACCGTTGCGGAGCATGTCAATTCTACAGTATAAAAATGCAGGCTGGACCAACTCTACATACTGTCAAGCTCGTCAACTCTACAGGATAAAAGTGCAATCTGAAGCAACTCTACATACCCCGTACCTCATCCTTTATATTAACACAAAGCGAAGCCGTCGCGGTATTGTTCCCGGGGGGCTGTGCCCCCGTTAATCCCCGCTCTCACCTCACCTAGCCTGACCTAAGATAGACACGCTTAGGCCCACTTGTTCAACGTAAGTTCAAGGCTGGTTCAGCTTGAACCGCCGTTCTTGGTATATTATGTGTGACACAAAATATACCAAGAACAGCGGTTCAAGCTGAACCAGCCTTGAACTTACATTGAACAAGTGAGCCTTAGAGTCAGTTTTGCTTACGCTTAACTGACCTTTGTTACGAAGGGGTGGCCCTAAATGGGTTTTCGAGCCTGCATTTTTATTCTGTAGAGTTGATGCGTTCAGCCGTATACCGCATGTCCTATGGCCAACCGCGCAGGTGAGCTGCGACCTGAATTCTTGACTTCGGCAGTATTTATGGTACAGTTAGAGTGGGCTTCAGACGAGTGCGCTGCATAAGAACGAAAAGTGTCGACTGCTCTTTTAATAGCTGTCAATTCGGGAGATCGAAGCGTTTCCTGTAACCTCAAAATCGTAAAATTTTGAATTAGTAGTGAATAATTTGTAGAAGTGATGAGAAATAATCATAAATAATCTTCCGAATTGACACCTTAGGTATCGCTCACGCCACTTCGTAAAACTACTTCCTAGACACGCGCGGTGCTAGCGCGGAAATAATTTCTGAAACAAATAGGCACATGAGGCGTGTAATTCGATTGGACATCGAAAAAACCCGAATGATTGTTAATTCTCACTTCTGAACATTACTTACCATTTATTCAAAGATTCACGATTTCGAGCTTAGACTTCGATCTCCCGAATTGATAGCCATCGGGAGATCAGAGGTTTCACACTTTTCGTAAGAACGCAGCGTAAGAGCGAAAAGGGTCGTCTGATTTCCCGATGGCTGTCACAATTCGGAAGATTATTTATGATTATTTCTCATCACTTCTACAAATTATTCACTACTAATTCAAAACTTTACGATTTTGAGGTTACACGAAACGCTTCGATCTCCCGAATTGACAGCTATTAGAAGAGCAGTCGACACTTTTCGTTCTTATGCAGCGCACTCGTCTGAAGCCCACTCTAACTGTACCATAAATACTGCCGAAGTCAAGAAATCAGGTCGCAGCTCACCTGCGCGGTTGGCCATAGGACATGCGGTATAGAGTTGGTCCAGCCTGCATTTTTATTGTGTAGAGTTAATCGAGGAGCTATATAATAAAGAGGATATCGAGTAGAAAAGATACCTTATCTAATTTCTTCCTCAAAAATTTGCCCCTAAGGAAAATAAGATTCTGAATCGCCCTGTATAAATCCTTTTTCCTTTTCTCCAAAGTTATCGATTCGACGAGTCTCCTTAGCAAACTATTCAGATGGAACAACGTTAGCCACGCTCCAAGCCGTCCCGTGCGTTCGCCGGCGCTCAACCATTAATCTTCCTGGCTCTCTTTGCGCAACGTTAGTCCCGGGAGAACTGGACCGTAAAATCATGGCTATCCACGGAGACGATACATAGAGTATTCTCGTTTTGCCAATCGGTCATTAGAATATACTCTCGAGTTCCTGCTCTTTTTGAGTAACTGCTCCAATTCGGTATTTGTATTTAAAATATTGCCATATTTTTAAATTAAATTTGTAATCTGTATATATATGTATTTAATATCACACGAAAAAGAAAAAAGTTGAAAAAAATAATTATTCGTAAAGTTATAAATGCGTTTCTCTCTACAAAATTGTGATGTCATTGAAAAGCCAAGCAATGAGCGTAAGAGAAATAGTCTTACAAGGCGACGACGTAGCTGCATTTTCAAATATCGTTTCCCAGCTGAAATAAGGCCGAAAATAAAAAATAAAAAAATACGGGATTAATAATTTTGTTCAGATTTTTCGAATCTGCGATAAAAAAAAATACAGAGAAGACCGAATTCTCAAACTATTAAAAATCATCTAAATCTTTAAACATATTATATTTTACCAAGAAAAATGATCCAATTGTTCCTCTCTCCTGTCGTGTCTCTATCTCCGTTTCTTTCCCCCTCGCAGTTCATTCCGCGCAGGCCTCGTCGATACCAAGGAGAAATTGATTCGACGCTAGAACTCGCGTCGGATACGCGCGTGCCACGTGCTGCTCGCGACACGTTGCTCGGTTCGCCGACGCGAGACACACGAGGGTATAAAGGGGCCGCGGCAGACACCAGCTGCATCTCAAAGGCCTTAGACGTCTTTCTGAATAGCAAATAGCCTGGAGTCAGGCTTGGTGCTGGAGGCGTGCATGGGTGGGGGGGTTTGCCACTCCTTTTCGTGCTGAAACCAAAGCGTGTTCGCGTTAGGTGGGGAGGGGGGGGGGGAGGCAGGGAAGCGAACGTAGAGACGGGCCCTCGCCGCACATTGGGCTCGCGGAGGTCTGAGAACCATACAGCCCCGAAGAATGGCCTAACCGGCGCGCGCGAGCCACTTTCCCTCTCTCGCTTCATCGCGCCGAACTGAACGCCTGCCGAACGATCGATAGAACCACTCTCCTCCGTGGCGCGTTTGCATTAGAGACGGCCGATGGGAACGCGTATTACTATGTATGCACATATACAGGGTTATTCACTGGACCTGCAACATAGCGAATATGACGTCTCCGATTTGTGGAACTGTAGATGATGAGCGTCGCCGTTGATTGGTCTTGATGGGTAGGAGAGGTTAAGCAGGATAGGCAACTCTGTAGTGATAAAACTCTTAAACGGAGGTAAGTAACCCTGATTTTAACCAGAGCTAGATTGAAATCTAGTAAGAATCAGGCGTGTCTACCTTAGTTTAAGAGTTTCATCATTATAGTTGCCGGTCCTGCTTAATCTCTCTTACCCAACAGGACCAATCAACGAGGACATTCATCGTTTATAGTTCCATAAATCGTAGACGTTATGTTTGCTATGTGGCAGGTCCAATGAATAACCCTGTAGATTTGTACGCGAAGTTATAATAATCCGGCCACTGTGATAGCGGCTAGCTACTATTTTTCCTCAGACCAATTGCGCGTTGGAAGTGCAGGTACGTTGCCGGATGCACCGGGGCACTGTTTGGCACGAATCCGTCAATTTTCGAAAATCTCGTCCGCCATATTGAATCCGCCATCTTGAATTTTTGAAACCTGACTCCAGATTCGTGATCAGCGACCCAAAAAACCCCCATGCCGTATTTGGTTTAAGTTGAATAAGCCATTAAGAATGTTATCCTTCTCTAATTCAAGGACATTTCCCACTGTGCTCCGCTGACCATAAAGGTCACATGAAAAAAATTGTCGAGGACATATTTGAATGTGAAATTTCCCGCTCTTTTCATTTCCGGTATCAGAAATAGGGGTTCGCATTTAAAAAGATCAATTTGATCTGATATGACCTTGAAAGTCATGGTCAAGGTCAAATCCAATATGACCATTGGGTAGCCAGGGAAAAATCCTAAAAGTTTTGCATTAAACATTTTTCTCTAAAATGATTTCCCGCTGAGATAATCAGCCGTACCGGGACTTTTTGAAGACCCTGTATATACGTGACACACGTACACCTGACGTTTGTTTCGAGGAAGGTATTAGTAGGACATTTCCTGCGAACTTTGCACTTACCATCTGCACACAACACAGACGAACTTCCAATTAGCAAACAGACAGATATAGACGTTCAATTTTCATTTGCGCCGACGAAAGCTGCGAACAATAATTGGCCGGTAATTATTTAAATTTGGTGTACATTATCATTGACAACGCTTGAAATCAGGGAAACAAAGAGTAAAATAGGGTACTTGAGTTGACCACTGATTTTCGCGTGATTGATAATGGAAAGTAGAGGTTAAATCGATATACCAGGTATGTCGGTAATTCCTTTCCGGTTTTTTCGTTAAAGAAAACACGTTACTTACAATGGATAGTTCAAATTTATTTATTCAAAGTATTGGCCATTTGGTTCTATACATTTTGCCCATCTCTTAGGCAATTTATGGATGCCATTCCAAAAGAACAGTTTCTCCTTTGAGCTAAACCATTCATCGAGCCATTTTTTAATTTCTTCGAAATCGGTGAAGTGCTGCTCTGCAAGCGCTCGCCCCATCGATGCCAAAAGGTGGTAGTCGGATGGAGCCAGATCTGGAGAGTACGGCGGGTGCGATAAAACTTCCCAACCAAGTGATTTCAACACTTCTTTGACTCGTTTTGCTGTATGAGACGGCGCGTTGTCATGCTGCAAAATCATGTGGCACCCATCTTCCCATCTTTTGGATCTTTCCCATCGCTCGTAATCGTTCACAAATTGCTACTCGGCTCACATTCAACTTTTCTGCCAATTGTTTTTGAGTTTGTATTGGGTCTTCAACCAATAACTCCTGCAATTCCACATCTTCAAACGTTTCGGCCTACCAGGACGTTCTTCGTCTTGAATGTTGAAATCACCACATTTGAATTGTTGAAACCACGTTTCACATGTTCTTATGGTTGGCGCATGTTCACCGTAAGTCTCTACCAGCAAACTATGACTTTCAGCGGCTTTTTTCTTTAGATGAAACGAGAAAAGTAATGCGTGCCGCAAATGCACGTTTTCAGGCACAAAACTCGACATTTTCAGAAAATTATAAATCTATAACGCTGTTATTTTGGCGGAACGTAACTTGTGTAGTATTAAGGTTAATGTCAGTAGAATAAAATGACATATGTATCAAATCATAATATTTCATACTTATAGCTAATGACATCTGTTACGAAAACCGGAAAGGAATTACCGACACACCTGGTATTATCCCGTTTTACCCTCTACTTCCCTTGTAATGATACATAGTTGACGCAGCCTTTGTACAGATGGGCAGAGTACAAACCGTAAAGGTTTTTGTTTATCCCGTGGCTACTTTGTACGGAGATTCGAGATAGATAGGTTTTACCCTATAGCCAGTTGTACTGATCACGAAAAGTACGAATCGCGGTTTAACTTCAGATGAAAATGTAGCGCTGAACCGTAATTAGCGTTATTCGCGGTGAGCATAATGAGCTCTTCATTTCTTGTTTGTTAATGAAAATTAAATGTAATTACAAATGGACCCATTGCGCGTATCAACTAGCAAATAGGAGAGACCGGAGCAAGTTGAAAGAGGAAGTTGGCCCTTCGTTTCCATTATTTTCCATTGCAACGAGGGGCCAACTTCTTATATTAACTTGTAACAACTAAACCACTTCACGACACAATTGGCAAGATAAAAACGATTAAAAATAATAAAATATATTTGATTTATGTTACACAAACCAAACAGCAACGTGATTATGTTACGATACTCAATTTTGAGTTTGCATGCAACTTTATCTATTATTTATATAAATACATATCTTTTGACAGCTTCTCTTTCTATGCTGATGCACGCTTCAAACAATCTTCGAAACGATTTCTGCATGGAAAGTGTGAATGTTTTACGAACAGTGCACATATCGCCCTTTTCAACTAATAATTAATATCGGTAATGAGTGGATCGCGAGTAACACTGGTACGTCGGCGTCGCTGTATGCAATCTCGCCGATGTTGCTCGCACAATGGCTGCCGTACGAAAGTCACGCGATCTCGCTTACTCCACTTTTCTCTGTAACTCATTTATTTACGCGAAAAAAGATTTCGCTAGATTAGGCCAAGGTGATTAATTCGTCAGGACCGTTGAGCACGCTTGCTCTGGCCTTTATCACGAAATGAGATCATTTGGGGTATAAAAATTCATTTCTTCGGTATCGGAAGTGCGTAATGGAATGTTTTCTCATTTTGCTGTGACCGACTGCAGCTGCTCTTAATATACAATTACGGGACTAATACGAATATTTTACGGGTATATTACGAATATTTTTTAAGCTGGGGAAATCAAGGCACAAGTTGAAGTACGAAGTTGGCCCCTCGTTACCGTTATTTTCCATTGTAATGAGGGGCCAACTTCCTTTGACGCCTTGCCTCGGTGTCTACTCTACTTCCAATGAGAGAATGACATTATCTATCTTCTTCAGCTCAATTAGCAAACAACGAGCTACCGTCGACATTCCTCTTTAAATTCAAAAACGTGCAGTCTACTTCACTATCTAACATCCCTTACAGTATTATGTAGTAACCGTTTATATAAGTTTTCTTTATGAAATATCGTCGATACGCAGGCGGCGCATTAATATATGGGAAACGAGAAAAGCAAACTTTATGGTACTTCAGGAAAACCTCTTAAAAAAGAAAAACTATATTGAACTGGTCGGAAATGAACTCTCCCCGCAAAATCTTTATTGACAATTAAGCTCGACGATCAAGCGGTCTTTGTATACCTACGCATAGTGCCCCTTCCTCCTCCTCCTCCTCCTCCTCCTCCTCCTCCTCCTCCTCCTCCTCCTCCTCCTCCCTTGAACCGCTTCATTTCAAAGATGTTCGGTCCTCCCCTCTAACCCTGCAGCATGCTTAGGCAAACTCATTTCATTTCCAGCCTCTTGAGCCCCATTGGGTCATCACTGCTGATCTTCCTCGCAACCTTTGCTATTGTTGCCGGACATGCCGAGGATCTGAAACTCTGACGTTAAAATTCGATATAGTCGCCCGGCCCTACGCGATCGAAATATCCCGCGCATGCGCTTTCCGTCAGTGTAGGTGGCGGTAGCGCGCAACCTACGGACTGCCGGTAATGCAGGAGGGATATTTTGACGTTAGGGGTTGCAAGCTTCTCTGCTGGTGCGTGATTTCTGTTTTATCGATGGTTGCGAATTTTCTCTGCAGTCGGTAGGGCGCTGGAATTTGGTTGGGGTCGAGCTTTGGAGGATGGAAGGTTGGTTATACCGATTGCAGTTAAGGGTGATTTCGATAGGTAATTACTGAACTTTTGCTGCAAAAGATAGTAACACATGTTGGGCGAGAAGAAGGCTGAGTTATCAATAGTGGTTAAAGGTAATTCATGCGAACAGAGTTCCCTGCAACTAGCCTTCGATGGTGCACTGTGTTCTATCAGTACTTCTTATCAGACGCCATCGGCAAATTAATAATTTCTAGAAATCCTTCGATATTGGTATTGTCCTTCGTTTGAAATACGTTGCCAATGACAGGTAATAATACTCTCGAGATAAAGAGCTTTCAATGTGTCGTATTATTTGGTTTTTAGAGTGTAGCATTAATACCAGATTCGGAGCTAGTTAGCGTGATTCTTCGTCAAAAACTAAGCAACGAAAATGCAGATCAAATTTACCTGCTATAAGCAGGTTTTGCTCACGAGCACAAGATGTTCGAGCAATCAGGTTCCAATACCAGTAAAAGGCATCCCCGATCATCAGTCGATCCTTGATCGAAAGCGGCCAGGAAAAATGACACTGAGACGCTTGACTGTCAGACTGTTTTCTCGCCAGATGATTGATTGACGCTTCCAATAGTAGTAGATCGTGTAGTCAGGAAAAAAATGCTTATTTATCTTACTTATGTTGGGCCCGTGCCTACAGTCAAATTTTTTTATGTAAGTCTTTTGGTAAAGTTCTTGGTCAGGGACTTGAACCGCTCATATGAAGGATTTTGATAGGCAACGAAATGTGTACATGATTCAAACCCTTTTACTACGGACTTTGTCAAAGGACCTGGATGAACAAATTTGACTGTGGACAGAGGCCCTAATTTAATGCTTTCGATCGAAAATCGCCTGACCATCTGGAACAAGTTCCATTAGTATTTGAGCTTAAATTGCTCAAATATTTTATGCTTATATGTAAAACATATGACATAAAATGATTTAGAATCTTTACGCCTAAAAAGGAACTAATATTTAAGCTATCTTGGTTCAAACATTAGACGTCAGTGACGAAGATGTTCAAAAGGTGACTTATTCAAGATCTGTACGATCACAACAGGTTCAAATTTTCGACTCGGGCTGTTCTTAATGTTGTATTAATGACGCACTCTTTTTTAATTAAAGAATTGCAATATTTTCTCCCGTATAAAATAGGAAAATAGGAATATTTCCAAAAATTATATATACTTCTTCGCGTACGAAATCCAATTGATGTTGATTGCTTAATCCTAATTAGAAAGAAAAAGTGTATCAATTTCCTAAATAAAACTAAAAAAATAGATCATTCTGTAACGTTGATATATTTTGATGAGTCCATTTTAATTTTTAGATGAAATTCAATTCAGGCAAAAGAGAAAACTCTTTTTATAGATAAGTAGGTTTATTACCTCGTAAATAATACGTCTTAATAAATACATCTGTTCCTCCGTACTACCTTAGAGAACCGCGACGGAACCCAATTTCCCTCCATCCTCTTAGAACCGTGTCATCCGTTGAAGACATTAGATGAGTAACTTTTAATACCCCCTTCTCGACGAGTCTACTTGTACTTAGCGGGCATTAGGGTATGACCCACATCTTAGAGAGCGTACGAAGATCCGCCATAGTACCGTAATGCATAGGCTATATTTATTAAGATGAAATATGATATCGAGAGTTTCCTGCCAAAAGGGCGTATCAACCAAAACATGATTTTTGTGGATACACCCTTTTGGCAGGAAACCCTCGATATGCTTCTAATGTTATACACATATTTGAAGTATGATGAATTTGAACAATGTCCAGTTAAAAAGAAGTGAAGAAAAGTTTGTTTCTTTATAATTATGAAAAATTTTAAAAAAGACCCTTTATAACATATAAGAGTAACGGTAGACCCTCTAAAGTTGGCCTACCGTTACTATTATTTTTCGTGCTAATCAGGGACCAACTTCAAGAGGCCTCTGTCATCAACCACTCATTTATCTTTAATGTGGAAATTGGAAAGTAAAAAATATCATAGAACGTGGGAAAATTTATTAACAAATCATTATCATCATCGTCGTCGTCATCATCGCCATCGTCCGTCATCCGTCCCGTGACTATGAAAGAGACACTTCATTTTTCCCTTCAGGGGAAAAATATTTTCGATTCAAATTTTTTATTATATCTAATTAGATCTAAATTTTCGAACAGGTTAGGTCTAAGCATATTTTGGTAGATCTACTCTGATTTGAATAAACTTCATATTTGTTCTCACCGCTTGTTTTAAGAAGATTTAAGCAGATCTTGCTAGATTTAAATAGAACTTGCTAAATCTGAAGTGATCTAATATTCTATTCGACCGTTTATGCTATTTGTTCAGATCTGTACTAAAATTAAGATCTGTGTAGATCTAAACATTTTTCTCCCGAAACCCATACGCTACTAAAATCTACCATGGAAACGAAGAGGACGAATCTAGCACAACCAGTCACAATCAAAGCAAGACAACAAAGTGTCCGCAATTGATTCCACTCACTCTATTCCGTACTGAATTTCCGCTCCACGAAAAGCCGGACTCTGATTGGACAAAAGAAAAACGTAGTACATCCACATCATTTCCAAATAAAGTTAAGGAAGTCGCACAGACCTGAGCATCAGGGGACACGAAAGTCCAGCCCTCAAAGGAATTCGCTGCAGCATCTCGCGATGCAGTTATCTACTCGTGATTTTTCAAAGTTCCCCTCATCAGCCGCTTCGCGACGCATACCCTTACTTATCGATCCGATATGCGCGTCCAGCACCGGGTGTAAAGTTTGAATTAACTCCGTGGCAGAGGAGGAGGAAGCTTGCATGAAAGTTCTCCATTTCTGGTGACCGACCGTACGCGACGATGTTAATTTCTGTTCCCACCGTAGCGTCGCTCGCTCCTGTGTGCGGAAAAAAAGAAATAATAATAACCCCATCGAAGCGATGCGATGAGGAGAAATATAATAAATCTTACTCCCATCTCCGTATTCGAAGTACTCTATGGGTGCCTCTCTCCACTGATAATGCGAGCATCTACAGTCCGACCTCTTATCGTGGTGTAGCACCTCATCCATCATCACAATATTCAGCGGTAAATGTCGTTGATCGCGCTTGGAATTTCACAATATTGAAACCTTCGACGGCACACTTCAGTAGAATGACATGAACTGCACAAGGGGTCAGACTGACCTCAAGCACTTCAAATCAATATGTCGTGGAAACTATGCATTTCTTCAAGTAGAATGTGGTTTTTTTGTGAAGCTGATAAATCCATTTTATGAAGGAATCATTGGACTTACAAACAAAGATTAAGTATTAAGGTAATAAAAAACATTCAAAGTTTAGGTTAGTCGAAAAAATACATGTTTCACAAAAATATGTATAAAACTTTTATTTCTAATTATTACAGATGACGTAATCAGGGTTTGAAAGACAAATGTCTATAGTTTAAAGGAAATATATAGGATTTAGCGGGTCTTCTAATAAGTTGAATGTTTTAAAGGTACGAAGTCGATGACTTTTAGCATTTGTAGAAATAGAAAAATGACGAAATGCAACTGATTTAGCACTGAAAGTATTAAGCGTAAACGTTTATTCAATGCGAAATATGTACTTTTGTAAGAGTGGGGTCATAAAATAGTATATTGTGTTTCGAGCGTGGAAGGTCAGCAATTCTTGACTTGTGTGAAGTGTGGCACAACGGGTATACCGTATGTCTGACAGCAAGCGCAACAGGAGCTGTGACCTGAAAATTTGACTTCGGCAGTGTTTGGAGGATGCTCGAGTCACTCATAAACGCTGCTCGCGCAGCGTAAGGGCGAAAAGTGTCAAAATGTCTGATTTCTCGATAGCTGTCAATTATTTCTTATTTCTGAGTGACTTGAGCACCCTCCAAACACTGCCGAAGTCAAATTTTAGGTTACAGTTCCTGTTGCGCTTGCTGTCAGACATACGGTATGCGCTTTGTTTTGAGGTCTTCTTTGCATCGAAATTGATATATGTGGCATCATCAGACATTTCATCCACATAGTCGTCTTCTTCATGAGCCGAAACGCCCCCGAAATCATCTTCATACGTTTCTTCTGCGAGCAAAATGTTGCATTTATGGAACGGGGCCAGAGATTGGGTGCTATTTTACATGTACAATTCATTAGACATCTATATAAAAAGAATGCTTAAATTATAAGTTTTTATCTATTCGTCGATATTATTTTAAAGCAAAAACACAATTCGTCACAAAAATTCTTGATCACCTTATAACTGCTCAAAGGGTTCCGTCTAACCCCAACGTCTACTTTCTAAGGTTATCATAAATAGACTATTTCTATCTTCAGAAAGGTCATATGAGTCGTTTGGTTTCAAAATCGGCCACCTCCAAGTGAGCGAATTTTTCAGGACTTCAAAAAATATG
The DNA here is from genome assembly GCA_963678675.1 of Xiphydria camelus. NCBI lineage: Eukaryota > Metazoa > Arthropoda > Insecta > Hymenoptera > Xiphydriidae > Xiphydria > Xiphydria camelus. The sequence continues at coordinate 23,506,165 of OY783194.1, forward strand.
TATCATAGAAATACAAGCATTAATTAATGCGATTCTTGGTACATATATAAGCATATTGCTTCGGAACAACTAATCCATATGTGTATACAAAAAATTCTTGGAAGTTTTTGCTGCATTATAATTTATTTAATGGAGATGGCCGATTTTGCAACCAAACCATAATATAACTTTACTGTCGTAAGTTAATAACAAAAATATTTGTTGGTGTGTTTATTTTAAACGAAACAAATTAATTACTTACAAAATATTTCAAACAATAATACATTATTGTACTAATTTAAACTCGAATGGCAGTTTCTTCAGGGGTCTCCTCACATAAAGTTTCTTCATGAACAACTACTTCTTGTCTAACTTGGTTATTATTAATAATATCTTTGTACATCTGTAGTGAATCGAGATTCTGCCAGTTTTTACCATAGTGTTTTTTAAGAAGATTATCGACATCTCGAACTTTTAGCGCATTTACTGGTTTTCCCATAGGAATAGATTGTGCATTTAGCATGCCTATATTTTTTCCCTTCCTGCATACACCAGCATAGTTCTCTAGCTCAGATTTATATGCCCATTCTCCCTTAAGAACAATGCCACCGTTTTTTGTTTTCTTAATAAAATAGCGTTTCGCAGCTCCAAATTTAAAATGCCATTGTGCCGGTGGTTTAACAATAACACTTGTTTCAGTCTTCCAGTCCAAGTCAGGAAGGTCTCTTCCTAGATGAAAAATTTCTCCATGTTCTTTTAATAGTTCATAAAATTCTTCTGGCTGAGATAAAATTTCTTTCTTTTTTATAACTTTCTCTATTCGTGCAAATACCCTATCTGGGGGAATATACGAATGCCCTGGCACTGGAAAGATGCATTCAATTTTCTGAATTTGACTGGGTGCGTTATGGACTAACCACTTACTTAACATGGATATCAAAATAGAATTTTTGTTCTGGCCTCCGCAACCGTCGGCCATACATCTTATAGTGGAAATTCCTGACAAATCAGAGTTATTTAGTCTGTGATAAAGACATGAGGCTATCTCATTAGCACCCTTCGGAAATTCATGTTCAGCCCATGTGTAAATGAATGTATTTCCCTTTAATGGATCTTTTGACGTTCCCTGTACTATCGTAAAGTTATATAAATAAAGCTGTCTACTATAATAAGTTGCTTGATCTGGAAGCCTTGGAATGGCGAAATTCTTTTGACAGTCAAAACTAAAGGTCAATAAACCAGCCTGTTTTTCTTGAAGCAATTCGAAAAACGCTTTGGCACGAAGTTTATGTATTCGTTTCTCAGTCCTTAATGTTTGTTTCTGTTCTTCATTATTTTCATATTTTAATTTTTCATTTAATTCCAGACACTTGGAACAAACATCGGTCCGCGGCATCCCAAATCCAACATTAAAGCAAGATACAAATATTTTTCTGAAATAATTTTCTTTTACTTTGAACGTAGAATCTGTGGTTTCAGAATCATACATTCTCCACATTTTTCTTATTGATAATTCACTACACAGGTAAACTCGTTGGCTTTTCCCTCTACAATAATGTGACTCTAAACATTTAAGTTTTTTAATGAACTGCTTTACGGAACGTCTTTTTCCCTCAAAAGCTGTAGATTTCCTATCACCACCCCTGCGTTCTCGAGGAGATAATCCTGTAGCACAATAGCGACGCACTACACCTTCAACCCTATGCTTAGTAATTCCCAATGCATTGAGGAATGTTGATCGACACACGGGTACCTTATCTTTAGTAATATTGTTACAAATTACATATTTCAGACTGAAATTTTTTTCTGGCCTGCTATTGTCCGTAGATTTACGCCGCTTCACTTTATTAATCTCGATATGCTTCAGTGTGAAATTGTCTTGTGATATTTTTTCAGGAATACTGTAGTATCTGGCATGGAAATTTTGTATGACATCCATTGTCAACGAAGTACATCTCAAAGCTGCACTATTGTGCCTACACTTTGGCAACTGTGGTTGCTTTGCCGGACAATATCTAAATGAAATTGTAATACTCAATTTATAGGTTAGAAATCCAGGAATGTTTATTTATCTTTCACGTTTTTCACGAGCCCTTTTCCATGTTTCTTTTGCTGGCTGACGTTTCCTTGGCACATTAGTTTCCTCAATATTTCTTTCCATAATGTGTTTTCGGAATAGTCCTTACACTACGGTATAATTCACCACAATAATGCTGCCGTAACGTATTACTGCTTCGATTGTACAGAAATATATCACAATATGACCGCGCATGCGCTCAGGAGTTGGCCGTTTATGAAAGTGGACGCTTGCTGGAGGTGACCGAATTTGATAATTAACCAAAAGTTACACACGATTTTATAGCGGGATGTGGTCACATTTGAAGCTAATATTTCAGACAGTGGTAGAACAGTGATTAAATAATGCTCTACAATAAAAAAATGCAATTTTATGAAATATGGAGGTGGCCGATTTTGAAACCAAACGACTCATATTATGTACTCATAGAGTAGGAATGAGTCCTTATTAGTACCCCACTACGAACTCGAAAACTACTAACCATTGTAAGATATTTCAGGTAAAAGAACATTTTGGGGTTAGATTGATCGCACATATGTGCAGTCAAAGGGTTATATTATTAGGTTCCCTTCCGAATATTCTACTCCCATCCTTCTATTCTGAAGCCCTCCTCCATTCCGAGCGCACTCCTCGCGCTCCACCACCGACCGCGGCCCAAATGCTGCGCGGTGCGCCGGACTTCTGTCGCGGACGTACGGTCTGATACCGCGCGAGGCGCGCGCGCGGGCGCGCGCACACCGACGCAGCTCAGCAAGTCGAACGCGCGGAGCCTATTCGCACACACGCGTGCATGCTAGCGACGTCAAGTGGAACACGGCTTTGTAAAGTTGTCCGTAAAACCGCCAGGCGGCGACATCTGCTCGTAACGTTATCTGAGCTCGGTCTTCGTATATATAGGTATAAGCGCTGGAAATCTCGTACCCCGCGCGCCGACTTTCCTCGTGTGCGGATGAAACTACGAACTATTGGATATGCTAAGCCACTGAGGGAAACGGGCCTCCGTGGTATATTTGTGTGTGTATGGGGGTTTATAGGTCGGCTTTGTGTGGAGATGGTCGAGGTACGCGTAACATAGCGTGCATTGCATTAGTGAGATGTTCCTCGCAATTTAGAGAGAGAGAGAGAGAGAGAGAGAGAGAGAGAGAGAGAGAGAGAGAGAGAGAGAGAGAGAGAGAGAGAGAGAGAGAGAGAGAGAGAGAGAGAGAGAGAGAGAGAGAGAGAGAGAGAGAGAGAGAGAGAGAGTAGCTTAGATTGGGTTAAATTGAGTTAGGTTCACTCCGGCAATCGATGTATTGTATGATGAAAATGTTTAGTTCACGTGTACATAATTCAGTTCTCGAACTATTTTTTTTTAATTGTAAATTGAAAACATTTGGACTAAATTATTTACCCCGTATTTGTTCATTTTTCACTTTCGGCTTTATTTGTAAGTGTCGTGTGGTAAGTCTATCTCTCTCGCATTCGCTGCTTGGTATACCTAAGTGCACCTCATGAATTTTCGATAATGTCGATAATTCAGTAGAGAAAAATACCTTATAACTTTATAAGTAATTATCTCTTCGGGCATTCCCTTTTTTGCGTGGCATTAAATATGTTTATATAGTACAAATGGGATTATGAAATATGAATATTCTTTTTATGTAAAGACCGAATTGAAAGGGTTCTGTTTTTTGTGTGTTTAATTTATTAAGATTTTTAATAAAGAATATTTTTCGTACTTATTTCGCCAAGCGCGACTTGTTAATGTTATATTAAATTATAGTTTCAACTAAAAAAACTATTTCTTTCATCCTTAATATATTATTTTGACTTAGCGATATATTATTTTTAAATTCACAAATAAGCATTCATTTTTTTCATAAACTCTTTCTTTAATTTATTGAAATCACGTACAACTTATAATAAACCTCTGGAGAAATGCAAAAAGAGGTAATATTTAGTAAAAAAATTTCCATTGGGAAATAAATACCATTAACGCGCGCGCTTATTTACAAAAAGGCGCAAAATTTCAGAGAAAATATCGAAACTTTGAGCAGAATTAAATTGTCGGAGGAAATAGAGAGGGCTTAAACATTTTTGAATTTGAACGGTATAAAACCATAAGGGTTTCTAGAGCACACGTATGTCATGTTATCATAAATGTAATAAAATAGTAAGCTCAGGCACCAGAATAATAATAAATACTTCATAAGTTAATATAAAAAATGCACATAAATTCTGAAAAAAAAAGTTTTAAAACATTGCAATATTCTGACGCATCGACATTTTACCAAAACATTTCCTTTAGAGCACAAAAATAATTAATTAATATTTTAAGCACCGATCGCTACTACAAGTTTCTCATTTAAAATTTAATTCGAAAGCGCGACTAGTGCATCGATATTTCGAACGCGTGCGTGCTGCATTCAAAGTAAAATTGACTCGTATCATAATTCTTCTCTGCGCTTTAGAGTATGCCCGAGATTGATTAATGCATGACGTGCGTGCAACATTAATATGAACGAGCGTGTGAAAATATCCGCGGAATTTAATCAGCCAACGTTACGTACTAATATTGCGGATGACCCAAATTGTGCGCAAAAGCTGTTCGATACACGACATCACGGTATACGCGGTCATTTAACGGATGCGGTGACCAAATTCTGATACTCTCTACAGGATGTTCCATTTAAGTAGTACTAATCGATTATTTCAGAAATGAGAAGTTGGAAAGAAGAATTATTAGGTAAAAGTTATTTGACATTAAAAAGAAGCTGCAATACGATGGAAAAGATGTCCCCTGTAAATCATCCATTTTTTAAGTGGACATAAATTATTTCCATTTGAAACTAGATACACCAGTATCACATTTTTATAAAAGTATTTCCACCCTCCAAATGTGAAATACCACGTTCCTGAAAATCGTTAATACGCTTCTATTTTTAATCATTGCAAATAGAAAATTATACGTATGAAGTTATTTCACGATTGTGTGTATAGAATTATGTCGGTTTTTCAAAGTATTTTTCCTCTTTAAGGTTATTTTTTTCTCAAATAATTTAATCTTTTCTCATCAAGACACTGTACAATTTCACACCAAGGATTTTCCATTAATAAAAATCAATATGATCACATCCAAAATCCACATAATACATGTATGTATACTCGATGGCATTTAGCCCTGGCCTCTTCTACGTCACGTCAGAGAATTTCATGGATGAGTTGAGATACTTTCAAAGGATACAATTAGACGTATACGTTTAAGAAATTTGAAATATCGTTCATACCTACACTTTTGCACTTCATCACTCTTCCTGTTACCCAGTTGCAGCGCGAACATTGCCACTTACCGTTGCCACCGTCGTTGCGCCACGACTGTTCGGACATTAGTATACAAATGCCCGGTACCGCCCTCTACCTGAACCCGACGGTTACGAACCAAGGTGGATGGCAGGAAGGAGGCGATAGTGACGGAAGAAGGGGGAACGCGAGCGGGGCGAGACGGGCACTCGAGAATGCGGACACCCTGTAGCGCCATTCGCTGCTCCGGGCGAGCGCTTAGCTAAACTCGCCGCTTTATTTAAATTTCTCTGTGGAATTTTCGTATTAGGGAAACTATTGTCGGAACTCCGCGGGCTAGATGTGGGTCGTCGCAAAAAGTTGATAGCCGCGGTAACCGGGTGCGGTCGGTTCGCTTCTTCTTGGTGTGAAAGGGGAAAAAAAAGAAGTGAAGCCGAGATAAGGGATCGACTCATTCGGCAAGAAATACGTTCGGAATTGCATGTTCGTTCTTCTTGCGGCATTTTTCAATTGCCATAGAGCAGGTCTTTTTTTTGTGGTTTTTTGATACTTTCCTGGCCTACGTCAGATCTCTCTGATAATTTTTCGCAGTATAACTTCATTTCTCCATATCAATGATCATCGTGGTAGAAAATTTAAGTATTTAGTCTCTTTTTTATTTTCATATAATTCAGTTTATCATATTCTACTAATAATTAGTTTTAATGTAGCACCGATTTAAGTAATTTAATTATTTTCCCTCAAACTGACTAAACCCAATGTGTTCTCAAAAATCTTGAACTAAATCCATTAATGACACTGTTGGCATGCCAAAACAATTTATTTTCTAAAATAAATTAATTTGGTAACGATCTTAATAATTAAAAATATCCAATAATTATAAGCTGTTACCAATCAAAAATAATTTAGCTAAAGAGTAACCTCGTCATTGGCTGAAATGTTGTGTTAATAAAAAATGGCCAATTCAATGAAGAATTTGTCTTCCCAATGATTAATTAAATAACCAACAAAAGTTTAATGACATAGTCCCTAATTACTCAGAATTTCCTCTAAAGAAAAATTTTATAAAGAAATGCTCAGCAACAAAATATATAAAGGAGATCCGCTATCTTGACTTTTTAAAATTTGACTTCAGATTCATGATCAGCGACCCAAAAAAAAAACCCTTATACCAAATTCGGCATGAATCCGTCGATTTTCGAAAATCTCGTCCGCCATATTGGATCCGCCATCTTGAATTTTTGAAATCCGATTTCAGATTCGTGATCAGTGACCCAAAAAAACCCCTATAGCGAATTTGGTTTAAGTCCATTAACTTTTAGAAAATCATGATCTATTGATGGTTTTTTGAGATTAAAAAAAATGTGACGTTATGCAGACAAACAGACACCGGATTCGGACTCAGCGACCCCAAAAAGATAAAGATATACTGGTCTGGTCAGAGGAAGCATTTTTTCGACTTTTTTTGTGGAGTGTGTTAGCATTAAGGACTCGATTTCCTTCAATCGCATTGCGATGGGAAGGATTTGTTTGAGCCCAATCATACATTTAATCTACAGTTATTAACATTGTTACTGTTTTCTCACAAATCGCGTGTATTGTCGAATGGTTTAGGTCTTATTCGGCGCCACATTGGTTAGGTCACGCCCCCATGTCGGATTCCCAATATAAACATTTTCCAGGCGTTATCGCAGTACGAGAAGCTGTATTTAGTGGCGCCGCCTAACAAGAGATCGAAGAAGCGTGGACGGTCGTGGTTAGACGCTTCGATCTCCCGAATTGACACCAACTCTAACTATCGACTCGACTTCTACCGGTATTAAATCACTCAAGTACCGACCAAGCCTCCCCGAAGGTAACTTCAAACTGGCCCGTACAGAGTGGGACATACGGTATGGTCGTTCGTCAGCGTTCGTTTGTGGCGTTCGTAGGACCGCCTTGAATAACATGGGCGTTCGTCAAGCGGTCCTACGAACGCCGGCGAACGACCGTACAGAATGTACCTACAGCTCACCTCCGTCTTACCTGAACTTCCCCAGTCGAACACCAGAAGCTCGAGCATGTAGAATGCACGCCAGTTCTCAATTGCCGCGAACTCTCGACTTTGCCGCTCAGCTATACAGTGCTTCAGGTACATATTATACATGTATGTACGAGGCAGCAACGACATGAAAACTCAAGCGGACTCCAGAGTCCATTTTCGTGCAGGTGTAATTGGAAATATTGAGTAGGGTCGAGGGGCACCGTTAATTCGCCGCTATTCTCACCGGTCCCGAAATTCCGCCTTGCCCGCGAAAGGCAATCTCATCAATTTCGACCCAGATTTCAATTCCCGAGAATTCTCCTATCACTAATTGCAAGTGAATGGCTGGCTAGTTCGGTAAGGCCGACGTGTCAGTGGCAGCGCTCTAGCGGGCCACCCCCGCTCGCTCGGGATTCCGTTATCCGTTATCAAGAAATAAGGGCGCCGAGGAGGTGCGCTTACGTAACGGGACGTAGGTGTAACGAACAGATGCCAGCCACCGGCACGACGCAACGAGCTGAATCTTTCGCTCGTTTTTTGAGAAACTGTCTCGCTTCGGGGTGAGATATAGAGAATTGAGCCGTTGAAAACTAGAATGGTGTAAGTCACATTTCATTTAAGCTGAGATTGTTTGACTGCAAAGTTAAATACAATTTGAAAAATCTGTCTAGATGATACAGAACAGATATTTACGATTTAAAATATCTGTTTGTATCATCTAGACGGATTTTTCGAATTGTATTTAACTTTGCAGTCAAATAATCTCAGCTTACATGAAATGTGACTTACATCATTCTGGTTTTCAACGGCTAAATCGCAGTGCAGTGTGCCTAACGCTGGAATAGATGGTTTAAGGGGAGAAATCCCTTTAGAATTTTCAAGAAATCGATTTTTTTTACATATTTTGAAAGTATGAGATCCAAAGAATATACTGACCAAAGGAAAACTCGAAATATTGAATATTTGCGGAGTGATCGCATACAGTCTAGAACGCGGGGACAGCATGTGGTCAGGTAGCGAGTCAACAAACGCGATTATCTCGAAACTACTTCTTCAAAAATTGCTCGTGTTGTAGCTCAAAAAGTTATCGACCGATTTGGATGAAATTTTGGGAGGTTATTGTCAGTAATATTATCGAAAGGATATACCTAAAGTTTGAAAGGTAGCGTGTAAATAAATAATTTTTTAGGAGTCAATTATGTCGAAAAAATGATCGAAAGTTCGGACTTTCGAGTAAAAGGCTCCCAAATTTTCAATTTTACACTTTTTCATTATTGTTTGAGGTATATCCTTCCCCTTAAAATGTCAGTAAACGAATGACACTTTTTAAATCTTGTTCAGATCAACAGAAAAAGAGTGACAACAGCAGCACTTTTCAACGTCGCGGAAAACAGGCGTCCGAAGACCCTTAATAACTCCGCCATTTTGTTGTTTAAAAAACAACATTTTTTTTAAACTTGACAGTAATAATAAACTCATATCCAAATTTAAAAATGATCAGATTATTTTATCCCCTCTAAAAAAATTCCCGAAAAATACCTATTTTTCACGCTCCTAAAGGGATTTCTCCCCTTAAGCATACAAATGTCAATAATTCCATTATTTTATTTAGGTAATTTTTTTAAATTTCATTCCTATATTTGTGCTTTCATTCCAAAGTATAGTACACAAATATTAGGTGTACAAATAAGTTTAAGGACACTTTTGCAAAAATTCAAATTTTGTTCTTGAAAAAAGTAAAATACATTTATTCATCAAAATAATCCCCCTCACTTTCTATGACCTTCAGCCATCTTTTAGGCAATTCACGGATGCCTTCCGCAAAGAAAGTTTTTATCTTGCGAGATGAGGAAGTTATCGATCCATTTGTTGAACTTCATCAAATGTTTCGAATCGCACATCACACAATTCGTTTTGCATTTTCCGAAACAAGTGAAAATCAGTTGGAGCTAAATCTGGTGAATACGCCAGTTGTGGTACAACTTCCCATCCAAGAGCCATTAACGTATCCTTGACCGGTCAACTCACATGAGGCCTGGTGTTGTCATGGAGCAGTTTTACTGGACGTGTTTTCCTTTGCCAGTAAATGAACGCTTTTGGTCAATTTCTTGGTTCAATCGTATTAATCGTTGACGATGGCGATCGGCAGTGAATGTCTGGCCAGGTTTCATAACTTCATAATGGAGTACGCCTTTCATATCCCACCATATACAATGCATGACTTTGTTACAGTGAATATTGCGCTTTAGCGTCAAGGTCAGCCCAATGATATCTGCGTTTCGGATTATCAAAATAAATCCACTTTTCATCACTGGCAACAATTTTCCTCAAAAAAAACTTCCTGTGTTGTTTGAATCAAAGAGTATCGCACCCACTTTGCTCCTTTTCGAATCTTTCCCATTGCTTCAAAGCGATAGGAAATAGTTTGTTGAGTTATTCCTAGCTGTTCTGAAAGTTGTTTTCCCGTCTGACAAGAGTTTTCATCCAGCAACGCTTGCAGTTCCTGGTCGTCCACCTCTACTAGGGTCCCGGTATGTTCAGGGTCACTAGCATAAAAATCATCGTACTATGCCGTTCTGAAATATATAGAATTCATTTTTAATTTTTTTAGACCGTCTCAGCCATCGCGAGTTAATAAAATCAATTTTTTATGGGTACGTCCTTTGAATTTAGTAAATGTGAAATTTCAATAAAGGTAATGCCAAAGGGGCGTGTCCGCTGACCCATTTACCCCTTTGTTTTTATTTTTTTTTAATTTTTTATTTTGCCATATTTATGTTTATTGCTCAATTTTTCAGCGAATTACGTGATAAAAATATTATACGTTCTTTTGACACTTCAATAAACTTTTACGGCGCTTACGCTCTTTTGGCACTAGACACGCGTTATCCGATCTCAATTCTATTTTATATCTTTATTTTTGATTTGCAATACATAGGAAAAGAGTGGATATATAAATCGATCTATTGGTTTTTTATACCAGTACAATCGTTAACTGAATTAATTTTTGCTATTGCGCCGATTTATTCGAGCGATTATAAATTTTATATTGAATCGAGTACGCATATTATCCTATTTATTATGCCGTACGTTCACGCGTCTTTCGCAGGCGAATATTCGATCTGTCCGCAACTGGCAGGGGTAATAGGGCGAGACAGTGATGTATCGTCGCGTTTTTTACTTCTCCCTTTTCGTTTAAACGTGCCTCTCCTCTCGCGTTACACGGGCTGTCCCACGAGGAAACGTCATTTACTTCAGAAGTTGATTTTCGCGTTTATTTAGAGTAAATAAGTTCAAATAAAAATTTCAACAATTCGGAACGATTAAGGAGTGATGTGAAAATTAAAGCAGCTCATTCAGAAAACTAGTAAAAACGATGAAAGTGTGAAGATAAGAAACATTTTTCTTTAATTTCGAGTTTAAAAAAAAAAGATGGAAGATAAGTTTTTCGATTAAAAAATGTCAACATATTTCTATAGAATCTTCTGTTGTTCCAACTTTATTTACGATACAGTATGAAGGGTTCAAATTTCTATTTTCATTTAACTTCTCAACCGTTCGAAATCGTCGCTTTGTTTACATGAACGTTTTTTCTCCAAATAGCTCCTAGAATTAACTCCGGCAGCGATAATAATTTCTAACCAGACGCCCTATATAAACTATTAACCTTCCGGGACTGGGGCGCACAATTTTTGTGATCCATGACTGGCTGCGGACTGTGACTCCGCATACTAGATTTAGAGCAATTGCAGATTTGTTTGAAATTATAATTATTTATTTATAATGAAACATTAAAAATAAATAAACGACATTTGTCTCGCATGTGGCACTGTTATTTTTAATTTCTAAATTTTGACAGAAAGTTTATCATCATCTCCGGACACTCCAGACAGCAATATTAAATCAAATCAGGTTGCAAACAAGAAAATTTGTCTGCCGTGTTGGCGCCGCCTTTTTAAAATTGCCACAAGAGTCATAAAAAAGGTCTATATTACACAATAAAAGAAAAACCGTGTTACCTACCTTCAAAAATGTTTAAAACACAATTATTAATACACAGGTCAAAAATGGGATTGACCACTGGCTGCGGACTCTCGCTCCGCGTTCGTTTGTTACACTAAAACAAAAACAACCTCCCGCTTCAAACTCTCAGGGAGTAGTACTACTATGACGCTCGAAGAATATTCAAACGCCCCGAATCGAGGAGTGGGGGGTTTAGTAGTAAACGACAAATGAAAATTGCTGCGGATTGAGAGTCCGCTCGCCAGTCCCGGAAGGTTAATTATAGAAGACGTATCTTTCAAATTAATCATAGAACACATGACGCGATTGCATGGATAGATAGCATTTATTTTCGCAACTCAGGACTGAAGGGAAATAATTTCAAAAAGAGGTATAATGCCTGCACATCAGTGTATCTGCGCGTTAATTTGCAGCTGAATATTCTAGATGCTCGAATTAAAATTATCAAGTGCATCTTCTCCACCTGGCGTATGTATACTGGCGTATGTAACTTTGGAGAGTTTCGTACACATTCCCCCTCGTGTAAGTGTCCTGAGTCAACGTGGTACGAATTGTCAGGTGTCGCGGCTGAAGCAATGACCCACAATACGCAAATAGCGCCCTATATACGTATATAGCGATCGATAGCTCTCAAGCGACGAGATGCTCGTAAGTGCCTACTCGTCCTTCCCACCTCTCCACCTTTCTTCCTTTCCGCGTTTCACGACTCTTTCCTTTTATCGATAGCTGCTGCAATGAGACTCCACCGTTAGCGAAGAGTTTGAGCTGTGCATGATAGCTCAGTACCGAAAAATTCAATCAAGAGAACTCAAAAACATGAAAAATACTCACAAAGGATATTTTCAGAACTTTTTTTAGCACTCAACTATTTCAATACGTGTTTCCATATATTCGATCTGTCACTTGGAGTTGTATACCTAAATACTCGTATTTCAACGGCTGTAGGCTGAATTATTTCATTGGGTCAACTGTGATAGTTTTTTATCTTTTAACTTTTAATTTTTCGAAGCTGCATTTTTCGTATAATTCGCATAGAAAATTGTATGTTAATTCTCGATGCAGAAGTGGGTATTATTTGAGGAACAAATTTTCACGTTGGACTTTTGCCTGTCGTTTGGTGAGAATATGGCGTCGATCATTTGCTACAACAATGCCGTAACTCCAAAAATGCCCATATATTTGTTGGCATCGTATTCTTGCAAAATTATGATAGTCGAAGACCTTTAAATTCATCTCCTGAATAATTATCAATTTTGAGCTATGTCATTGTTGTAGCCAATGAGCGATACATTTTCATGTGGCAAGGAGAAAAAAAAACATTTTTTTCTCTCCTTGTTATTGTTTCGGCGCGAGACTCTATTAAACCTCTTGATTCTGTTCCAAGTAAAATACAGCGTCAATTTACCAAAGAAAGATCCCATTTATTTCCTTTAGCTTTTTGTCATTTTACAAAAAATTCTTCCAAATAAAAATTGTTTGGTGTCAAGGGGAACATATAACACATGCAAGAAACTTTTGGTAACATGCACTGTTTACGAGATATGAAGGTGACCTTTATTTTTTTAAACGGAACTCGGTATTTTTATTCTTACGAAAATTATAGATATCATTGAGATTAACGAAAAAAGTATTAAATGAAATACCCATCCGTTGAACCGTTGGTCAATTATGCCCGCTCAAACTACAAAAGTATGTGTAAATTGCGTTGCGAGCAACTAAGCGGCCAAGTCGCGCGACGAGATTCAACTGCGTGTTTAGCTTCTTTTTTCCAAATCTTCTATCATGTACTAGGGTCATTCTCACGAAAAGCAGACTATTTCAGTTCTAACTTGAAAAAAAAAATTTCATGGAAAAATTTTAGATTTACTTTTTCAAATCCATAAAATTAATATTTCATCATACAACTACATTTCCGAGATGGTAGATAATATTTAAGTACAAATTAACAAAAAAGTTAAAATTGGATTTCACGGAGATGAGACACTGACCAAATTATTCACTTTTGTTCGTGGAATTATCTTTTTGTTTGCTTTTTTTAGTCGTTCAGCTCGCGCTTTATATTTTCTTGCTCGTCTTTCTGCTTTACGTAATTTATTTTCAAGATACTTAATTTGTAAATTTAGTTTGGCTCTATTCTTTCTTCTAATCTTTTTGCCGCATGCTACTCTACTTCTAGAGCTCGAGGAGGATCCAGCACTATTAGGAGTATCATTAAGATTAAGTGCTTCGATCTGCACTGGAGAGAGTTTGGTCAGTTAAACATTTTTGAACAGAAGTATTCACGGAGGTGAGGTTCACGGAGGTGAGAAATTTTGATAATTTCCGTTACACGGTAAAGCATTTTGAGGTTATCAAAAGTACGCGTGGTGTTAAAGGAACTTGTAGATGTGTTCTACTTATCTCCAGGTCAGCAAGCAAATTAAATAAACAATGTCTTCTTATAATGTACTAACGGAGGTGAGGAATGATCTTGAACATATATCTTTTCTTACCTGTTTTATGAAATTATCACAAACCATTTCAAGATATACCAACGATTTTGACATTACTGAATCGTCAACACATATAAATTGATACCTTCGCACATCCTGAATAGATGGAGCAGTATTTACGAGATTTATAGTATTTTAACAAGAAAGTAATGGAGGTGAGATTGTTTTAACGGACAAGACGAGTTAGTAAAATTCTTTGATGTTCATGAAGATTGAAGACAAATTGTTGAGTGATTGCAATTAAACATTATTCTACTTACTTTACAAATATCCTAAAATTGATAATTGGTTTTTAGTTTTCTATAATACATGTAACAGTATTGAATTCTGTATGGGCGGACAAGAAAGGTCTGCCTTTCGTGAGAATGACGTCCGATCGTCGAGCCATGTCCTTCACGAGCAACATGTTCCCCGGAGCCCGGAAGAATGCTTCGACAATTCTCTCCCACATTCACACGGAAGCGAGACACGACGAGAGGAGCAGGAGCGCCGGCTCTTGATTCGTCGCGGGACAAAGCTACGAGTAGAATAAACTCAATTATTTCAACATCAAAGCCAACGAGATTCCCGAACCTCCAGCTTTTCGCTCCTCCCGTCATTGTACTCGTCTCCCCTTCCCTTTCGCCCTTCTTTTTCCACCTTTCCTTCGTATTCCCCCCTCCCCTACTCACCAACCCATTTCCACTCCCACCCCCCCAATTACCCGAACGATTCCTTGCTATTGGCAGTCGTCTGGCCTACGTATACGATATCCGTAGCTATACGCGCCTTGGGGGGGGGGGGGGGGGGGTCCGTTCCTTACACCTTTTAGCCTCGCGCGATTCCACCACGCGTAGTAGGTAGAGCTTTTTTTTCCAACTCCGGTGATGGACGATCTTACTGTAGGTAGAAAGGTAGGTGGATATCTGCGGCGATCCCGAGAGATCGATCGCCCCGGTCGTACATAGTGGCTGGTACTCGTTCGAACTTAATTGAGTACGGTGCAACGTGTACTTCCGTCGGTTTCTCGTCTGTTAATACATTTTGAAAATTGAAACGATCGATAGCAAACGGTTAAAATGTGTATTTGTCTTTGCTGAAGAGATTTTTAACTATGGGTACGATATCAGCTGTGTGAGAGATAAATATTTGGATCGTTAATTTAATGTGAATTGTTTTTGTTATATATTGCAAAGCTCTTCGCGTATTGTAAAATAATGATAAACGATGGAAAAATAATGATAGGTGATAATGGATCGTAGATATGGTATAAAAAGCATCATATCGAAATTGCTTTTCCTTGTAGCCTCGTTAGTATTATCCGTTATGCTGTATAATTTGATTTTTGGTAAAAATAACGGTGTTAAAATGTTGATCGCGTAACTTTGCAAAGTACATTTCACGTGGAACTTTACGTATTTTTATGTGGCACTTGTATCGCATCGAGTGCGTTATTAAATAATAATTGAAATATTTGTGCTCTGGCGGAGTTTAAATTTTAACGTAACAAGTTTTTGCTATATCAAATAATAATAAAGCATATAAGGCAAAGCAGGAAGCGGGGCAGCTTTCACTGAATCTGACTAGTGAAGGCGCACGAGACAAGGGTTGTTTTCTTGTTTTCACTTCGTAAATACATTTGGAACATTATCGCATTATATTCGAACTACCTCTAACTGGTGATTGGTCAAAGTTCATTGAATACAATGTAATCTGTCAGTGCTCTAAGAAAGTCCGAAGCAAGTCTTACGTCGGAAGTTGAAAAACTAGGCCCATTTATAGAATAATTCAGCTAGGCTTGTACGACAATTCGTCGGGATCAAGAACGGATGAAGCAGAGTACAACAAAGTTATTTTAGAATGCACGTTTTTTTTAAAAATGGAAACCTATATTTTTTCAACGAAATCTTAATCTATATGTAAAAACAGACAAGTTTTCTAAAAGGTTTTTTATTTGACTTCAAACTTCTTGAACAATTCCTTGCAATTGAAGAAGAAGCAGAGTCGTAAACATAAAATTCAAAGTAACGGTAAATAAATGTAATATGGAATACTAGTTAATTAACAATCTCTCTTTTTTCATCAAATTAATGTAGAAAATATTCTAAATGATGTCCTTCCACTTCAATACAGTTCTGAAGACGCTTAATAAAAGATGCGTAAGAGCGTAATACTGTATCTCTCTATCAATAAAAAAAATATTTCGGAGTTTTGCAGGAAACATTTTTCTCTAAATTTCATTATTTTACAGATATTTACTTATGTGTCCAAATTTAAATGCCTAGCCCTGTATAATCTTTGATCAATAATTTGTATTCTTAAAAATGTTTAAGATCGTATGTGCCCATAATTGAGGGGACGAGAAGTCAAGGAGTCTAAGTAGAAAAACAAGCTTTCCGAGATAACCCACATTAAAGTATTTTTGTTCTTTAAAAATACCTGATTTCCGAATAATTCTTGTTTTTCTACTTAGACCCCTTGGCTTCTCATCTCCTCAATTATGAAAGTGGTCTAAGTCAAAATTTAAAAAAAAATGAGTTTATCAGTTATTTCACACCACATTACATAATTATGGGCACATGTGAGGAGCAACTCATCGAAACGCATTATCTCCTTCCAGAGTAATATTTCAATAGAGGCAAAGAATTATTTTCTGCTATACCCCTCACCTCTTTTTTGCCTCTGTTGAAATATTACTCTGGAAGGACATAATGCGATTTGATAAGTTGCTCCTCATATATTCTCGATTCAATAAATATTGTTTCAACCCCAGCAATCATTTCTCCCCGTGTGTACATCTGAAAGTTTGATGCTATAGGTATGAGAGAGAACTTCTGACCAACTCAGCCACGCGTAAGAAATTCAGAAACGATCCGCACGTACCTACACACAAAACGTCGTCTTTTCCAGTCAGTTCATCCGTCGCATCTGACCGACCCGCGCGGTCATCCGTCTTCACGGGCGTCTGTTTTCCCTATAAATACAATCTCAACGGTCAGCAAGAGTGCGAGACACGCGGACTAGGAGAGCGTACGTGGGGGGGGGGGGGGGAGAGGGGCTCTCTGCGCGCCGCCTCGACTAATTCCTCAACCTCTATCTACCCTTTCATCCCGCGCGTTTCCTCTCTCCTCCTCTATTTCACTCTCCTTCGCGTCCTCCCCCACTCCTTCGCTCATACGGCTCTCGCTGCCATGCCGCGCGCGCCAATCTACTCTCTCGGCGTAGTCGGCCGATGCATTACTTCCTCGCGGGAGCGTCAGCTCCTAAAAACTGGAGCCGGCCATCGGACAGACTAATTTATCTCAGAGGAGAGCGAGGTTTAAAACCTCGCGTCGTTTATCTTGGAGCGGTCGAGTAGACTTCTCCTCTTCGCGTCAAATTGAAAAACCGTTCCCCTTGAGACGGGGCGCGATTGTCGCGTTCGACCGTCGAACTTTATCGTCGCTTCGCGCGCACAAGTCGATGTCCTCCTCGACGGCTTCCGGGTGACGGAGAGATCGCGGTGTTGTTTTATCGGAGCTTTTCCGGGGGCCGGTTGGGCGTCGATGGGAGGAGGGTCATTTTAGTCGTTAGTCTTTCTTAAGGTACGAGCTCTAAAATAAATTTTTTTTTTAATGATCATCATTACCGTTTGAAAGTTAAAATTGTGATTATTTCTGTTAATTGTTCTCACGTTCATGCCATATTTATCAGCTATCGATGTTGTTTTGAATGACTTTTCGAGAAATTAGAAAACTCTTTTATGTCTCTTATGTACTAATGAAAGGAATCTCTTGTTGGCCAACGACTGAACGTTAATGTTTGCATGCATATAAATACTTCATGATTTATGGTGGTACATTGAGAAAAAAACACTTGATTAAAATGACAAGATGCATCTGGATAAATAAGTTTAGCTATTCTAATCAAAATACTAGTAAGTTGAACCAAATATTTCATTATTCTAACTAGAAAATAGTCAGTTTAACCAGGCAGATGGAGAGGGTCCATATTTATCATCAAACTTCAGGATTTTGGTTAAATTGGTCAGGTTATTTTTTTCAATGTACTTTTTTATGAGAATAAAGAGTTCGATTGTTACATAAAAATATTCATATTTTTATATTTAACGTGCAATCCGTATACAGATTGTTCAACTCAGAATTGTAATCCTGCTTATTTCCGTTATTTATCTTCTCTCGAACAAGTCTTTTAAATAAAAGTTGTTTAGCATCGAAGAGAACATATGAAACGTGTAACAGAATTTTGATAACATGTGTTGTTTACAAGGTATGAAAATCTCAATTTTTTCATGCGGGACTTAATATTTCTATAGTCATAGAAGTTATCAGAAGATCGAATTGAAAGATAAAGTTTGCCTATACTAATAAGAAATGTATAAGATGAAATACCTCACAAATGGTTCAACGAATGGGTATTTTGTCTTACTTTTTTTCATTAGTCTCGATAAGCTATACAATTTTTATAAGAATGAAAATATCAAGTTTCATGTAGAAAAATTCAGGTAATTTTCATACTTCGTAAGTACCTATTATAATACATGTTATAGTAAGAATTTGTTACACGCGTTATACGTTCTCCTTGATACCAAACAATTTTTGTTAAAAACATATGTTTGTGAAATCACAAATTATGGAAATAAACAAGATTTTTATCCCGAGTAGAATACTCCACAGGTACATGTATATCATATCAAAAATGTCAAAGAAAATAATTATTTGCTACGCTACAACAGTAGCAAATAATTATTTTCTCTGACATTTTTGGTATGATATTCGATATGTACGGAGTGAAACACTCAGGATACAAATCTTGTGCGAGAAATACAGGCGTCCGACATTACGACGATGTACACTGCATTTTCGAATGTGGGTTTTTAGCTGAAATAAGGTCCAAAATTAAAAATTAAAAAATATGAGATAAATTGCAATTTTATCGAAATTTTTCAAATCTGTAATTAGAACAATTGACGAGGATGCCCCGAATAACAAATGTTTCGTAAGAAACGTTTCGAAAAAAACGTCTCTTACATCTACAACAGCATCTCACATATTATCTAGAGATTCTTTAGAAATAGACTCGTCGCGTACAATATGTCATCTTTTACCACGTCGATCGTATAGAAAAGCACATCTCCTCGCCATACTTCCAACGCCGGTAAAACGACACGTCAGAACTCTTCGCCACGGCGAACGCTCAGGCGCAATCCTCGCGCGCGGGAGATAGCCTCTCACCGGGCAGGAAATGAAAAATTCCAAACGAGATTCGCGTGTCACACCACCAACCGCAACACCGCCGTCTATATTTTGAATTTATGTAGGCGTAAAGTCGGCCGAACGGGAAATTCTCCGAGACTCGACGTGTATCCTTTCGCGCGCCACTCCCCCCTCTCTCTGAATCCCCTCCTTCCGACCACATCGCTTTACCTTTCACGGCTAACCATTCTATCGCGCGAAATTCGACTGCGGGGAAGCATCGTACGCGACGAACTGCGCCGCGTATATTGAAAAGAAAGTCGGAAAAGTTGTCACTGAGATTATGTCGTCATTTTGCGGTGTCAGGTGAAAATGTAACAATACATATCGCATCCCGGCAAGAACAGTGACATAACTAAAAAAGTACAGTTTTGAGAAATTAACAATAAAAGAAAACTATAAACTTATACTGAAATAGTTGAAGCTTCTTTTTATATCTGCTAATTGTAAGTATATCCGACAGTAAATTTTATCATATTTCGGTATAATAAGATTATAGTTTTCTTTTTTGTTAATTTCTCAAAACTGTACTTTTTTAGTTATGTCACTGTTCTTGCCGGGGTGCGATATGGGGCATTCTATACGAATTCTTTAAATTGGATAACTCTTTTATACTCTTGTATACAAAGTTCGAAGTTTCGTGTTAAATTTAACACATTTCACATGTCCCAAGTGATCTACATAACATTTTTTAAGTTTAATTAAAAGCTCCTATATTAAAAATAACACAAGAATTATGTTAAATATTTAACATAAATTGAACGGTCATTCTATGTTAAAGTATTTTAACTTATTACTTTGTATCTTTTGATTTTAAAAAATATTCAAAATGAACATTACATCGGTTATGGTAACTGTTTCTTTGTATAACATGCAGTTTCTGTTGATTTTCGACTCAAACTTTTCATCTTTTCGAACGAAATGATGAATCATATTTTTATAAGCAACACATTTCTTTAATCAAGTTATCATTTGGATAGTACGATCTCAACAATAACACACGATCTTGTAGTTTTTTTACCTTTTACGCATAAATTACATTGAAAATATATTAAAATGAATCAAAACACATGTTAATTATGTTAAAACAAGATACGAAAGTACGTTAAATTTAACAACAATTTTTACAAGCATATATATTGTTTAATAAGAAAATACAAAATTTCCAACTATGTACATATTAAAAGAGGCCTGCTTCACTTTCCCAAATTTGTTGCCAATCAGTTTAAGAGTTTTGAATGTTTGAAGAATTTAATTTTTCAAAAGTAAATAAATATAATATTCAAAAAATGTTTAACCCTTTCGCTACCGGCAGTTTCTTCGTCGCGATGATTTTTCGCAATAATATGCGACTAATATCTAAAAACAATAGATTTTAAAATTCGTTCAAAAACAAGCGTATCATTCTTTTCAAAAACACCATATCTCTCTGCCGGACCCCTATACAATACGCGGTATTTTATGGAGAGCGACTATTATAGTCGCCCGTAGTAGCGAAAGGGTTTTAAGTATTTATAAAAATATTCGCCATATATAAATTTAAATACTTTATTTCGCTCCAAAGTACAAAGGACATTTCTTGGAGTTTTTTACTCCCTTCGATTACTTTTGAAAATATTATATGAATAACTACTATATATTAATTAAATTAATTGTCATATTTAATTATAGCCATCAGGCTATGTTTATTTATTTTTCATTCGAAAGTAAAAGAATTTTTTTCAAGCATTTCAACTCCTCCAATTATAATTGAATGATTTTCTCTTAGATTATTATTAATTATTATCATCGAAATTTCAAGCGAAATATAATCGTAACTACAAAAGTGGATTTATATTATATTATTATATTATTATATTGCGGATTTTTAAGAATTTTTAATCGATTGTTGCTTTATTTGAGATACATATCTATATTTATCATGGATTGAGATAATAAGGCAAGATTACTATAGAAATCTAGAATTTTCTTCCCATCGAGATTCTTCATTAATCCTCCCTCCCCTTATAGATCCACGACGAATCTTCGCTATAGAAACTCATGCATTCACTTCAAGCCTCTGAATGCAGCGATATAGTGACTTCGTCAATGTTAAAACAGTTTCCCGTATCCATACATCGCGACCCGACCCCCCCCCCCCCCCCCAAGCAAGCGATAGATCCCGTCAATTAACGCGACGGATGAACACAATTGCGCTGAAAATCGATGCGAGTCGTGTAGGTAACCGTCGACCGAGCCTTCCCCTATGGATCAACTGTCCCCCTTCTCTGTCGATCCAATCAACGCGCTCCAAACATCCACGATGTCCTCCTTCCACGCCGCAATTCAACCCGCCTTCCTCTATCGGATTTCATTTCGGCCTTTGCATCGCCGACGCGCGAAACTCATTAATTCGCTTCCTTTGCTCAGGACCGCGTCGAGCGCGAAGCTTCCGTGGAGGAAGCGTGTATAGAATCCATGTACGGGGTACGTAAACTTTGGCCGTGTGGTAACAAACCAAAGGCAAGGCAAAATTTATCAGTTGAAGCAGCTAATTCTGCATTCCCCTCACCCGCAAGCGTCGATTTAATTCAATATACCTACTTTTTTTTCTGAGCAATGCTTGATTTATTAACAGTTAATAAGTCGTATTACCTAACACTGTTAATAAATTTTTCTTCCGCAAGGAATATTACCTTGGTGTAGGTACTCCTCGAATCTGAATTACTTTTCTGGTATGTTTTAGAGGATGTACCAAAATAAGATCCAATGCAAAAACACGAGCAGCCCGTGGCTAGGGGGGTAAGGGGTAAAACTGCCCCTCGAAAACCATGAAATTTTTAGTTTTCTGCGTGTAACTTGTAAAAGAGGCACGACAGAAAAAACTTTTCAGTAGACAATAAATTTCTTTCTCGATGGTCTATCGAATAGCGTAATTAGTTATGAAATTTTATTAAGGGGGTAGTCTTCTGAAACGAGGTCTTTTTTTAAGAATTTTTTTTTCGTGGTAAATATTTTCTTAGAATTTTGAAATTTTTTTTCGCACATACTGTTAGAGGTCTTACAATTAGACTGACAGAAAAATGTTTTTCTTGGTTCTTCGATGATTTTCTTCCTTGGTAAAGTCGCCTAAACATACTCCTGTTTATGACTGGTTGACATGATATCTCGACTTTGGAATGTCCGAAAGCAGAAATTCAAGTCGATTCTTGAAGTATAGAGTTCCCGCTATAGCCGGAACTAGGATTTTATACTTTTGATAAAAACAAAACAACTTTAATTGCTTATAATTTGTTTAAATAGTAATAAATAATTGTATGGCTAGTTCCGGCTATAGGCATTCTTGTATAGAATAAGCCCTTAAAATTTCAGCCTGATCGGTTTGATAGTTTTTCTTGAATCATGTCAACGAAGTCTAAAAACGCTGTTTCGAGAAAAACGCGTTTGAAATTTCTGTATGGAATAGATCGTTGTACCTTGGAAAGAAGCCTATTATCTTCAATCAGCGATGTCTGCACCATACATTATTCCTTCAGCTTCTTCGAAGGCTTCATTTTCTTCCGATCTAGCATTCCTGAGAGCTGTCCTGTTTTCTCTGGAACTTTCAGTACTGCGACGATTAGCCCGCGTAATGCGCGCAGCGTCTTGTCGTTTCGCGAGATCCGCTGCTTCTTTGCCAATTCTTGTGCATGTTCTCGAAACTTCCAGAGCAAATCACAGTTTTTCTGCCGTATTTCTACATATCGCACGTTTGCAGCAATAGTGTCACAACTCAAAATTAGAATTGTCCAGAGCGACGACTTTCAAAGTTGAATTATTGTATTATACGAGCGTTGACCATTTGCTGCCAAACTATGATAATTATCATGAAAATTCTATGATAATTATTATCATAATCTGGCAGCAAATGGTCAACGCTCGTATAATATAATAATTCAACTTTGAAAGTCGTTGCTAGGGACAATTCTAATTTCGAGTTATGACACTATTGCAGCAAACGTGCGATATATTGACTACAAGAATATCGATACCTCACTTTGAAAACCTCATAAGTGCAATTTTTGACAGAAATGCCATTTATAGCTTGCTGCGTTAAGGTTTAAAATCTGAACGCAGTAAGCTATAAATAGCATTTTTGTCAAAAATTGCACTTACGAGGTTTTCAAAGTAAGGCATCGATATGACGGTTTTGAAAAATCGAATTTTTTTAAAAAAATTTGAGGAGACTACCACTTTAAATATTCATCTCCTCGCCTCTGTCACTCCCTTTTTAGAGCAAGAGCCTAGGTAGGCACTTACGGACCGCTATTTTTTTGTACAAAGTCTTTTTTCATCTGTGATATCATTTAAAACATATCAACGCATCAATCTAGGGTAAAACGGGGTGAGCTGGCGAATGAAGTTGGCCCCTCGTTTCTATGGAAAGTAATGAAAACGAGGGGCCAACTTCATTCGCCAAATCACCCCGCACAGATACAAATACGTAGGTTTTCTCGCGGTATGAATTTCGTAAGGGCGTAAAAGCCGAAACGTTGTCATCGCAGTAATGAAAATTAATCTCAACGCTTTTCCACTGATTAAATTCGACTCAGCGCCGCCCTAATTTCCACTGAATATGGAAAATCTCAGTTCTCCCAGAGAGAGAAAGAGAGAGAGAGAGACTCGTCGATTACCGTGAGGCAAAAAAGCGAAAACACCACGTCGCATCACCAATACGATACACGGCCGTGCTCGCGCGCGTGCCGGCAACTCATTTGTCCGATTAACGGTCAGCTGGAGCGGAGAGATAACGCCGCGTTTACCTAGCGCTCGCCCCGTACCCGTGCTGTGTACTCCTCCATATGCGCCACCCCGGAGCTTCGTCCGGCTTCATTTTTGTATCGCGCCGGAGAAAAGTGACGCGGACGCGAACGAACGAAAAGCTTTTACGCCGCGGTAACGCTAATAGTTCGCGTTACTCGGCCGTCTGCAATCCTATATGTGGGAGAAAATGCTCGACGCCGGTTCTCTCTCTCTCTCTCTCTCTCTCATTCTCCGGAAACTCCCGCGATTGAATTACTCGCTCCGCGGGAGCAGCTTTCGCAGAATACCGAAAGGCACTGCAGCGCCTCTGCTTTTCTCCGGATTTAGGTTGCTTTTGCAATTCCTAGAATTCGGATTTCTCACTATTGTTTTAGTCGCATCTTCGAAAAATTTAGATAAAATTATTTACCTCTTATTTTTTTCATTTTTCATTGCCAGTCTTATCTAAGCTGAAAATCAATGATTAGAAATGCAGCTGCGTTATCGTGTTGTGAGACTATCTCTCTCGTATTCGTTGTGCTTGGCGTAAATGCATCTCTCTTGCGTTTCGGTGACATTATATTGTTGTAGAGAGAAACGTACTTGTAATTTGACGAATAATTATTATTTTCGGACATTTTCTTCTTTGTGTGATATTAAATATGTATGCACAGATTACGAATTGATTTTGAAAATATGAATATTTTTTTGCAATAAGAAGACCGAATTTTTTAAATATAAGGCATTTTGGAATAATTTTTGGTGGGGAAGGTAGTGGATAGTACGAATCCGGATTTACTGTAAGATCACCAGTTTTCGAAATACTATCTTATTTTACACTTACTCATTAGGAAAGATACTCAAATCGCTGTTATCTCGTTATCTATGAACTTTTGTCCTACATCGATATAGAACTTTATTGTAGATTAGAATGTAATCTTCAAAAAAGTAATATACCATTATGGGCCAAAAGTTCACAAGTGGCGAGATAATAGAGATTCCAATGTTCATCCTGGCTGAAATAATTATGATACTTTGAAGAATTTTATGACGTTTGTCTTAGATTTTCATGAGAGAATAATCCTAATTTAACTTAAATAGGTAATCATCAGGCCAAACAACTTTTAACAACAATCACTTCACGTCTAATAGCGATTGTTGTTAAAAGTTGTTTGGCCTGATAATTACCTAGTTAAGTTAAAAATTTTAAACTACTACAGACAACATAAGTATTACCTTAAGAAGAGAATAATCCGTTAATGGGTAGTACTGTGAGTCAAAGATACCTTTTACAAAAAAGACACTGAATTTTATTAAACGACAATCCTCACAATCACATTCGTAATCCTTATAAATCCACGCACAATCCTCTAAATTATGAATCAATTATAAAT
The DNA here is from genome assembly GCA_963678675.1 of Xiphydria camelus. Taxonomy (NCBI): domain Eukaryota; kingdom Metazoa; phylum Arthropoda; class Insecta; order Hymenoptera; family Xiphydriidae; genus Xiphydria; species Xiphydria camelus. The sequence goes on from OY783194.1 coordinate 23,531,427, forward strand.
AGTTTGAATAGTTAAAAAAAATTTCTTAATTATAATATTTAGTACTGATGTAATCCCTCAAGTTACACGATGTTTCCACTCTTATTCTAATTTAATACTTCTGATTAACTAAGTTTGGATTGTGTATTTTTAATGTCTTATATTATATTTAGAAAAAAAAATGATATCGTCATCGTGTATACAGCATCCGTTCGTTTTCTGTTACAGGTAAGCAAACCAACGTGTTCCTAATAGTTAGTCGAAGTACAATTCTATGTGGGGCCCTTGATCAGCTCAGTTGGGTAAGTTGAAGACATTCATACACCGACGTCACACCGTGAGCCTGCCATCATAATTAAATTTTCATGATGAATGAATAGCTCGTCACGCTGTCACACCAGTTGGTGTATTCAGTCTCGGATGGGGACGCGACGCTGAGATTTATAATACCACCTTTTCCCATGCAAAGGCGAATAATAACATCGAGCCGTGAAAAATCGCCATGGCTTCCGGCGTTTGCTCTCTTTTCTTCAACTTATAAACACGCGCACTGCTCATCCAAAAGTAAATCTCCTTATACACCATAACATTCATGACTTCGCAAAGGTGATAAGGTTAACTCGGATAAAAGTTTATCATCCCGGTGTGCGTAGTTAAAATTAACGAGGATCTCTCTCATCGAAGAAATTATAGCAAGCCTTATATATTGCATAAATATCCCCCCCCCTCCGCCCCTCTTCCTCGCGTTAATTATTCGTTACCTGCGGAACTTTCGTTTTCGACTATAACGGACGCGTGCATCTCTCCTCCCCCCTCGTTTTCTTTTTCCGTTCTCGTCTTGTTCCATAGATATATACATTTATATGTATTTCCCAGCTTGTAATTAAATTTCTTTTTTGCTCCCCTCGAAATCAAAGTGTCGTAAGTAACGCGTCCCTCTGCTCACTGCAACAATGCGCGATACTCGATTTGAGGGAGAGGACGACAAAAAATATAGGTATTTAGTCGTTATATGTCGCCCACTCTCTCGTTTATTCGAGGACGTCGCGCGGCAGGTACACACTAATTGGGTATCCCTAATGATCGTTCAAGAAGGAACTGCAGAGTAACTAGATAAAGCCGAGCCCAACAGAGGCGCTGCATATACATATGGGACGTTCCACGCCAGATCGCGGAATTGTTTCGCGACTTTTTTCTCATGTTGTGCTCACCCTAAAGGGGCTGCAGTTTTTGTTTAACAGATTTTTTCATAATGGCGTTCAAGAATTATAATTTCTTTAAGACGACTGAGGAACGCCATTTTGTCAATTTCTGAAAAAATTCTCAAAAATATTTGTAGAAATTAGAACCAGCTTAAAACAGTTTAGAGGCTATTCTTGTACACCCTAGTGAATTTTGAACCAGGTTTAAGAATTACACAGTCACACAAAAAAAAAGTGGGGTATACATTTGATGCGATATATGTTATCTGTAGTAATTTTGCCTCCTGATCACGAATCCGGCGTCAAAATTTGGTCATCACATCACATTTTTTTAAATCTCAAAAAACCAGCCAGAGATCATGATTTTCAAAAAATTAATGGACTTAAACCAAATTCGATATAGGGAGGTTTTTTGGGTCACTGATTACGAATATGAAGTTATATTTGCAAAAATTCAAAATTTTCGAAAATCTCGTCCGCCATATTGGTTCTGCCATCTTGAATTTTTAAAATCTGACTTCAGATTCGTGATCAGCGACCCAAAAAACCCCCCTATACCAAATTTGGCATGAATCCGTCGATTTTCAAAACTCTCGTCCACCATATTGGATCCGCCATCTTGAATTTTTGAAATCCGACTTCAGATTCATGATAAGCGGCCTAAAAAAATCCCTATACCGAATCTGGTTTAAGTCCATTAACTTTTTGAAAATCATGATCTCTGACTGGTTTTTTGAGATTAAAAAAAATGTGACGTGATGGCCAAATTTTGACACCGGATTCGTGATCAGGGGGCAAAATTAATACGGATAATATATATCGCATCAAATGTATACCCCACTTTTTTTTTGTGTGACTGTTATTTTTGCGAAAAAAATGCTTTCTAAGCGTTTAAAAAATAGCGAACCAAATTGTGCCACTTGCGAATGAGCTTTAAACTGGTTGCAATTTATCAGACGATTATTGAGAATTTTTTCAGATAATAGAATAACGTTTCTTTTTAGTTAAAAAAGAAACACTTCATGAACGTCGTGATGAAGAAATCTGAAGAAAACTGAAGAAAACTGAAGGCCTTATTTAGAATCAGCACAGCACGGAAAGAAATCGTGACGCAAATCCACGATGATGTGTGTCAGAGGCTTGTCGATCTGGTGTGGAACGCTCCATATGGTAAAGTCCCACATCACCGTGGATTTTCCCCCTTTAATGCCCTATCCTTTTAAATTTGTTCCTGGGTATTGGTTCACCCTAACCCGGGGAGTAGGTTATCGCATCTCGTCAAGAATCGTTAACTTTTACGACGGTCGTGAATTTTAATTGATCCCGGCAGTGATTGAAAGTCGCATCGGGAGTAGACAAATAATAATCGCATCTTCGAGTGAAGTAGTGTCAGTATGGATGACATCTCGCGGTCAGATGAAGTCTGAGTGGATATAGGTACAGAGATATTTTTTTCGGTATAACAAGAAGTTTATGGTTTATTTATAGTCGATTAATCTATTTTGAGATGTGGCAAAATCGGTATTTTGTTAAGATGAGAAAATGTATAATATTATACCTATGTTAATTATTAGAATATTTTTTTCCATTCAAACCTTTAATTACGTCAAATATATATTGCAATTGTTGATGGATATTTGCTTGGTCCAACAAAATGTTTATTTAGCTGTATTCAAGCATACATATTATTTACTACAAATTAACTGTTTTTTTAGTGTACATCATATAAACTTACATATTTAAATCGATTCTACAAAGCATATAACATAAACAAAGGGATGCCTCGTGAACTCGTTATCATAAAATTAATTACGAACGCAAAATAAATCAGGAATATTGATTTATTGCTTTTCTATATTCCGTGCAATCAAAGATCGAAAAATTTGAATGCTCTCGTGAGAAAAATTCAATAATTATACGTACAAAAATAGAAATACTCTTATATAGAATTATCGTCAGAGTGGGACTAGGAGTTTTTTTTTAATAATAATTGAAGAAAAATTTTAAGTTCGACCAAATTGTACATATGTAACAAATATTGTATCAGGTTAGAGAGGACACGCAGATATACGGAGCAACTGTATCATTTTTATCGCGCAGCGAATTGACTTATAGAGTTACAAGCGTCGACACGGACGATTGATACCAGCGCTTGGCTTTATTCGCGCTGGATGACGTAAACCCGGTTACGTCGCGCCGCACAATCGAAAACTGCGAAAACCCATCGTCGCTGATGCGTGCAGGAAAAAGATTCCTCTGAGCCGTACGAACAGACGGAAACAACTCTCCGGTGAATGGGCACGCGGTATTGATTCCAATTCAAAGCATCCGCAGACGTGCATCCAGTTGCGCATATATCCAATCGAAATAGCTTACTTCAGGGACTGATGAAAAGAAATTACTTCTGATATTCTTTTTAAAAAATATACTCGTGTCACTTCATTCGATGTTGATTTATTTTAACGCGATACAATTGTACAAATAATCAATGTCATGCAATTATAAGACACATTATCCCTGTTTTTCTTTAATTAAAAAAACATACTTCATCATATTGGGCTTAAAGAAAGTTCCCCCAGTAGTGATCACTTTAATGGCCTCTCATTATCGTGGTTGATGATAATAATAACGATCAGGAGCCATCGAAGTGTCCAGTATCTACTTATGGAAGCTTCTCTTATTATTAAAGTGAAACCTTATAAAGTAATAATCTATATTTCTCACTCGAGCTAATTCTCGGTAACAGAGAGATTCCGCTGATAATTATATTCCAATAGAGGATATGGTATGAAATTATCCTCGAATCCTTCATATTTACATATTGAAACTATATGTAGGAATATAAAATTACTTTTTGAAAAAAATATTTAGTCTTCATCAAGAAAGAGATTAATTTATTTCCTTTTTAAAAAAGAACGATATAGGATAACGCGGACCAACATTGACACTGGGTTAACATTGACACATTTTCTGAATCTTATTACTTTTTGCTGATAACTCGTAATTAATACTGTTCTTGTCTACCTTAATAAATACCGCATATAGACCGCCACCTGACGTCGCGCGTGAATATCAGCGCTTTCATAATGATCACCCGATTCAGTGTCGTTAAGTTTTCACGTGGGCGTGCATGTCCTATTTTCGACGAAGAAAACTTGTAGAAACTTCAGGTCTTTTTAAAGTGGCAAACATTTATAAATAAAATGACTATTATAATTTAATCTCTATACAAAATCACCTACTGATGTCAATTTTGGAATGTAATAAACAAAAATTGAGATTTTTAGCCGATTGCATTCAGTATAGACGAAAATTTTAACAGGTGTCAATCTTAAACAGAATATGGGGTAAGATTGACATCTGACTTTATTTTTAAAAAAGATCATTGTTCAAAAACGATAAGTAATAAAATAAAATGCGTCTTATACCATATAAAGAGAGAGAGAGTCAGGCTTGCTTATCCATACATTATCAAATCTGATAACTACAGTTTGCAATATATTTTAGACCAGTAAGTAAAGTGGTTTCAGAGTGTATGCCCCTTTTACCTTATATACAGGGTGAGTCACCAGTTATTGCCACTTAGAATAATTCCGAAAGTATTAGAGTAGTAGAAAAGCTTTTGCAGCCAAAGTTGCATGGGACAACGGGGGCTGTATTATGATGTTAGTTTTTTGTTGCTAGGTGGAGTCGCTTCAGAGATTTGACGGTCAACTTTGTTGTTTTAAATAGGGTGCTATATTTTGGTACTTATTTTCAGATAGCGGCTATCGAGACGAATCCAATGATATGCAACATTAAGATCTTTGAAGGTCAACGAAGGTCAGAAAGTTAAAATGAACTAACATTTACGGAAAGTAAAGCAGTGCATTGATACCAGTGGTCATCACTTCGAACACCTTCCGTAAATGTAAGTTCATTTTAACTTTTTGACCTTCGTTGACCTTCAAAGACCTTAATATTGCATATCATTGGATTCGTCCCGATAATCGCTATCAGAAAATAAGTACCAAAATATAGCACCCTATTTAAAACAACAAAGTTGACCTTCAAATCTCTGAAGCGACTCCACCTAGCAACAAAAAACTAACATCATAATACAGCCCCCATTGTCCCATGCAACTTTTGTTTCAAAAACTTTTCTACTACTATTATACTTTCGGAGTTATTCTAGGTGGCAATAACTGGTGACTCACCCTGTATATAATATATATTATATTTGTATTTTTATATACTCGTATTCCACTCGAATTGACCACGATTTGATTGAGAAATTCTCGAAATGGCGTCGGCCGTATTATTAAAGAGAAACAGGAGAACCCCCTTAACTTGGTAACCCATATTTCACGGGAGCACTTACCCCGGCCATTCTTTCTTCACAAAGCCACTCGTTCCGCACGAAAATACTCCGGCGAGGCAAGGCCAGCTCGTAATCTCGTACAGAAGAATCGCGGCTGTACGGCGAGGCAGCTACTTTTAAATATATCGCGAAACTTCTTCCGCACGAACCTGACCCAAAAGAAACTGGCGGCTGGAATTAAACTCTGGCGCGCTGCATCCGGTCTTTTCTCCGTTTCTTCGCTTCCCGCGAATTATCGCGCGACGTGGGGAAAGGAAACGCGTCTCTATTTAGAAGCGACTCGCCTCGTCCGAGATTTCTCTTCGAAGTAAACGAAAGTGGGTGTAGCTAATCTTTTTTCGGTCAACTCACTCGCGGGAGGAGTACCTAAGATGATGGCTGAGGTTTGGTCCGCAAGCATAACAGTCGCCATCTAGCGTTCCACGTCCGGAGGCTGATCCACTTTACGCGGTTAAGGGGGTAGTCTCCTAGAACGAGGTCTTTTTTTAAGATTTTTTTTTTCATGGTAAATATTTTCTTAGAATTTAAATTTTTTTCGCACATACTATTAGAGATCTTATAGACTGACAGAGAAAACAATTTTTTCTTGGTTCTTCGAAGATTTTCTTTCTTGGTAAAGTCGCCTAAACATACTTCTGTTTATATCTGGTTGACATGATATCTCGATTTTGGAATGTCTGAAAACAAAAATTCAAGTCAATTCTTGAAGTATAGAGTTCCCACTATAGCCCGAACTAAGATATTATACTTTCGATATAAAAACAAAACAAATGGCGGACTTTGGAAATTTTTGACCTCATATTTGCAACATGAATTGCTTATTAATATGTTTAAATATTAATAAATAATTGTATGGCTAGTTCCGGCGATAGGCATTCTTGTGTAGAATAAGCCCTTAGAATTTGAGCCTGATCGGTTTGATAGTTTTTCTTTAATCATGTCATCGAAGTCTAAAAACGTTGTTTCGAGAAAAACACGTTTGAAGTTTCTTTATGGAATAGATCGTTGTACCCCTTGGAAAAAAGCGTAGTCCTATACGACCTTGGTGAACTACGGTGTAGGCACACTGTAAGACAAATTTATCCCTTTTTATTATTATTATTATTTTTATTCCTTTTTGGCACCCCGTCTTTTCTAAATTTAACTAGAAGTCCAATGTAGGCAACCAATTTCCTCGACTGGACCGAATACATACTTTTAATTCTTATGATTACTTGAGTTTGTGTGACATTTCTCGGAAAATTCAACTGCATCAATTCTCTATTCACTGTTTTACCATTTTGTTGAATAAACTATTACCAGTAGCTGAAATGATTGTTTACTCCGGTAAACGTTGCGTTCGACTGGACTCGACGAACGAAGGAAAAATGCAACTGAGCGTCCAGCGAGCTTAGCGCCACCGTCGGAGGAACTTGCAAATTAAGCGAATCCGTGCGCTCTGTCGTTTGATCCTCGCTGTGACTCCACGGGCAACCAACCACCTCCCGTGCGACTCTCGCACTCCCCCTTTATCGCGCGACTGCGGAGTACCGTCGAGAGGACCGCTGCGGAAAACGAGCTATACGAGTCGCGCGGCGCAGGGGACCACCTCGTGTCCCGACACTGTGGATGTTGTTCGTTCTTCATTTAGCGCTTCGGGTCTGACGCGGTTAACATGTACCCGCTAACGAACCCATTGTGGCAGCTCGGCTAACATTTGCTCTACTAATCCCGAACGTTATTCGCGGCTTTAATGCGTCGGTCCATGTAATGGAACAATGCGGAACTCCTATAAGTGTCGTCACGGTCGTTGCTCTCGTCTGTACCTTCTATCGCTGTTGAAATTTCAGTCGTCCAAATCGCGCGGAGACTTTTAGTTTCGTCGAAAAAAAAAAAATGGATTTGTCGATTTCGACGGTTGCCAGCCGAGATTACTGGTTGAAATAATCGAGGATTATTTTGCCGCGAAAATAACTACTTTAACGAAGACACTCTTTGCTCGTCTTTCTATCTACACATTTCTCATTTTTTCGGTGAGAATTATAACCATTGAGTTTTTTATACAGATTGTAACTTCTGCTCTAATGGATCAACCTACTATACCTACTGAGAGAAAAGTAGATGGTAAAATCAATCATAGTTGCATGGTTGAATTTTCCTGGTTGCTAGTACCTACTACATTTGAGGAGCACAGTTCCAAAACTCGTTTAGTCCATTCGCAGTTTGTCCTATAATTGCTAATAGTTTAGCGATTATAAGACAAACTGCGAATGGACTAAATGAGTTTTGGAACTGTGCTCCTCATTTACAATTAAACGGACCATGAATGCAGTCGAAATAACCCTTGTTATGTGGTTATGGTAACAATGAGATTGTACTTTAGGATAGTCATGCACCATGATTTGGGGGGTTAATCAGAAAAATAGAATGATGATATTACTACATAGTAACGTCAACTGTATAAAAAAAAATTGGAGACATTAATCGACTGTAGGTTGATTTGATTGCAGCAATCGTAATCTCTTGTTACTATGACCAGAACTTCACTGTTTAGAACAATTATGGAATCATGGTTGGCGCGAAAATCCATCATGATTTCTAGTTAAATGAGGAACTTGCATGAAATTTTTTTTTCCTTGATAATTTTACTGAATGAAGCTATTGTGTTATAAAAACCAGGGAGCACTGTATTTTTTAATAATATGTAACTATATTGGAGAAAAAGAATTAATTAATCGTGCCTCAAACGCCTAAACCACGCCCCGACCTAGAACGCAGTATGATTGGCCTAGACGCTCTTACTGTTGCGTGACGTCACACATTCGATGATCATTGGCTAAATCTCCATTTTCACCAATGACTGTCGAGTGCTCCTAACTACGCCCCGCCCCAGAACACAGTATGATTGGCCGATAGCGCTTTTACTGTTGCGTGACGTCACACATTGCTTCTCGCCGTTTGCGCGGCTCTTTCAAACGCTACATTTTTAACGCAAATTTGTGAAGGTGTCCGACATGTTAACACCATAAATTTATATACCGTTGAAATTGTAATTTTTTACTCTATTTTTTAAGCCAATAAAAAAAATCATGCAAGTTCCTCATTATGTTTCTTCAAACCAGATTTTTCTCTCAGTATACTGGCGAAAATGTCTTTATCTACAACGAAAGTAACGGGAGGGGAAGGCTATTAAAAATTGAAATTCGCTTTCTCAAAATCGCGTATGTTATGACTCTAATTTATAGCGAGAGAGCATCTTCAATCAAGTCCCATGACGCTATCTGTTCAAGGGACTCAGCAATCACCGTTAAATCACATCGAAAGAGAGTTGGACGTATAATGTTCCCTTTCTGCACCTGAGCACGGAGCAGCGTATCACGATTACAGTGGGTACGTGTATTCCTATATAAACCGACGATCCGAGAGTCTCACTGTATTATCCATGCATACCTATATACCGGGTGTTCTCAAACCCCTGACCCAGAGGAAAATCCCATGTTCATTAAAAAATTACGGACATAATGCAATTGATTTTATTGAAATCCGTTAAGAATTTACGAAGAAACTAATTATTAAAAAGTAATTAATATTTTAAATTTATTCGACATTGATGACGTCACATCAAGGCTAATTCAAAATTTGTTTTATATCATTAATTATTTTTTTTCATTTATTAAATTTAGGAATATATTTTTTAAGAGGTTATTTATAGGTTTAGATGTTTATTCTTTTTGATTAATCTTTTATCTTTATGAATTTTTGGTTTAATAATTATAGCTAGAAATATAATTTTTTATAAAAATAATGTTTATAATAACAATAGCAATTGCGATTATCTTCATGAGCCTTGATAAGACGTCATCAATGCCGAATGAATTCAAAATATTAATTACTTTTTAATAATTAATTTCTCCATAAATTCTTAATGGATTTCAATAAAATCAATTGCATTGTGCCCGTAATTTTTTAATCAACAGGATTTTCCTCTGGATCAGAGATTTGAGAACACCCCGTATAAATGAGAACGTCTCCGTCGTACGCTTCTAGAAATTTATTAGGGAGAGACAGTGGCTAATTCGCTCGTGTCACTTGTCGGAAAGCATCTTCCTTGTGTATAATATATACCTACGTACACACGGATTGGCGCGAGATTTCCGAGACGCTTGAATCAATGACGACGTATTTTGCCTCGAGAGCAAGTTGAATATAGAGCAGCGAGGTGTGCGAGATGTACTGTAGCAAGATACATTCCGTTCTGTATGATTAAATAGCGCTAAGTGAATTGGGTCTGCGTTTCGGGATGGTACGATATCATTTTTTATGCAACATCATGGGTTTCGTTTTTACATTGGATTGTTTTACCGTAAGAATAGCTGAATAATATCGTACATTGCAACGCCTGAGTAAAAATTCGAAACTTTGTATATCTCTTCGTCGTCGTACAATTGTTTGGATAGTAATAATTCCCAAGAAATGACACCTACTGATAAGATTATTACAGTAGGATTGAAAAACGAGAGATAACTACATTATTTTGTTTTTTTTTTATGAAAAACAAGTTCCAAAATTTAGTTCTGAAGAACAAAGTAAGCTAAGAGCTAAGAAATTCGAATCACTATTATCTCATTATTTACGAACTTCTAGCCTATACCGTTATGTACATTGTTGTAAAAGCAAATGTAATCTTCAAAAAAGTATTATATAAAAATGGGCCAAAAGCTCATCGAGAGATAACGAGATAATAGTGATTCGAATTTCTTTTATGGCGAGTAAGATCATACCTATTGAACACAAATTTTGCAATTTTATAAATACAAAAATTTCATCTCTATTCAATTTCATCAAATCAAACCACGCCAACCGAATCGGGACTGCGCTGTGCGGAACAGCACCCGCATTTCGGCGAGCATTCTCATATTATTAGCCGCGCGGAAACTTCCCGCAGCCCAACCTCAAACCGCGTCCGAGCAAGTTGCCGTAAAATTTTAGATTGTCTGCGGAACTCTGCGGCGTTACGTCTCTCCTCTACCGCATATGTACCTTCGCGTCCCTGCGAGATTTTAACCCCTTACTTTCTATGGTGTGCCATATATGGCACATGAAATATTTTGATATAGTTTGAGATTTAAAAAAAGTGTGATGTGATGGCCAAATGTTGACACCCTGGATTCGTGATCAGGAGGCAAAATTGCTATGGATAACATATATCGCATCAAAAGTATACCCCTCTTTTTGTTTGTCCGACCAGATGGTCGTACTCATTTTTTATATTTCTAAACGGAAACATAAAATGTCGGTCATTAAATGTGCATACCCCCCTAAATCCACCCCGAAATTACGTTTATGCCATTTTAGGGGTAAGAAATCAGTAGAACGTTCGAAACAGCAGTGGCTTGCAAATTTTTAAGAGATTTGATGAATAATTGCAGTCAGAATTGAAAATAATCGATTTTTTTTAATGACAATTAAGATGGCTGTAGCTCGGAGTGGGTGTATTTTAGGACACATGTTTATAGGAAAAAAAAAAGTCTTATTTTGATCTCAAAAATACGCCTTTCAAATATTTGTACTGAATTTTCAAACCCCCTGTATGTCATTAACTGCATAGTATGCCACATATGGCATATTAGGTTTTTCTCGAAAATAAATATTAAATTTTTGCAAAAAATAGTCTTTTAGTGTTATTTTCTTCTATAAAAGGTCAAAATTAACCTACAAAATTTTTCTTTTGAAGATATAAAAAATCATGCAGTAGGTAAGGGGTTAAGCGCTCATGGCAGCAATCGTTCTCACGGATGGAGCTCGCGCGCTGCGTCGTGCTTTTGTTACCTACTCCGTTTCCGCCGCATGCCACGTGCGTCGCTGCTGCCGCCGCCGCCACTGCCGCACAACGAATAATTTATTTACCGGTGCTCCACTATTCCTACACCGGCGACGAGACCCGGCGTAATCTTACCCGACAGCCAGCTATACGGCGAATCAAATAAAGTTCAATGCGAGCCCGCTCGACGAAACTTGGAGTCTCGACTGCGCTTTCGAGTCCATTTATATCCATTATCCGTGAGCCGGAGTGCGCGAGCGACTGCGGCTCAGGACTTCTTCCGCCCGCGCGCGAAAAGCCATCCGTGCTGAAAGTAATATAATATCGCACGTAGGAATATACATCCTATTGACTTTATCTCCGTTTCTCACACTCTTCGACGACTTCGAAGAAGAGGGGAAGCTGATGTATCTGTAGTCAGGTTCTCTTGCTCGATGCACATTCTATGTATACATTGAACAATAAGATACTTTTTTTAATTTAATTTTTAATAGTTATCAGGCCAAACAACAACAACAAGATTTTCAATACACGTCTGACGTTTCGGTTCCTCTTCGAACCCTCTTCAGAGACGTAATCTACATTTTAAAAATTAAATAACATAAATTTTAAACTACTACAAGCAACAGAAGTATTATCTTAAGAAGATACTTTTTTGTTAAACAACTTTCGAATAATTTACCTGCATGGAAAAAAATGGTCGTGGCAATTATTTCATTGGTAATCATTTGAGTTTGGTAATCGACACTAAATATCTTTATAGGTTGAACTCTAACCAGTAAGTAGACGACAAAATCCAGTGAATGAACAAAACTTTACAATTGATAGGCATCGAAGTGTTTATTTACTCATGAATTCACTCTAGTTGTAATAATAATTTATTTAGTTCTGGCAACTAAAAATGATATACAGCATTTACAATATTTGGTGGCAAATTTATCATTACAGTAACTATAATTATAGTAAGAATTAAAGCCGTGTTTGTCATTTCAAAAATATTGCTATAATTTTTACTACAATTTTAGTTATTGCAACAATAAATTATCCGTAACATGGGAATTTCGCATACATATGCAGGAAATTATTATATTAACGTTAACGATTTCTTTTCTTTTCGTTTAGTTCTATAATTTTCGAGTAAATATCTAGTCTTAAAGCGAATTTTTAGAATCTCCTCTTAGTTACACTACTTTTTCAATCAGCTTCAAATGTTAGTATCTTTAATACTAAATGATGGATAATTATTTGTCTAATATAAACTGTACGAAATAACTATCTTTTAATTAAATTAAAAATTAAGCTAGTAAGCTTTTCTTATCGGGCTATTTTATCACTCGTACACAGTACCTACGATATATACGCGATATGAAAAGGAGAGGTCAAATATATTTTTAACTTCCAACACACATTCGATAGAGATTTAATGCCCTACATCCCGGATTGCAATTGAGAGCCCGCTCTCCTCTGTATTAATACCTGACTACAAAAAGTATAGTCGACACCCTATCCGATACTCGTGGTGTTATAAAGTACCTGCGCTGCTTCCCCTCTCTCCCTCATAAGTTTGTAGGCTGCTGTGTATCGCGGGTCCAGTTATTAAATAAAGTTCTGGCAGGGTTGAATATTTTATATGAAAAGTTCGATCGAGATGTACAATACTAAACCGGTGGCTGTGGTCGAGTTTTATGCTTCGAATATCCTACCTGTGAGAGCATAGGTTTTCTGTTTATGTTTGAAACGAATTCCAGACTTGCGGTATCATGCATTTTCGTCCTGGTATTTTAAAATATTATTAATTCCAGACCAAAGCAAACTGCATAAAAAAGCAAATTATATAATTTTAAGTAATCACGAAGTTATAAAATGTCTATATAGGTTTAAATAATTTTTAAAATAATTACTTTTAATAATTCTCTTCAAGTAGTTATTGATTATTCTAAAAAAGCTGCGTAATTTTGAAGAATTTTTCTGGAATAGTTTTTCATGATTTTTTTCATATATCTAAAAAATTAAGAACTAAAATTAGACCAATATACAGAGTGGAGACCAACTCCAACGGTACATATAGGAGACGCGTGAGCAGCTCGCATGCTGCTGACGAGCAGAAATGTCCGCAAAGGACAGAGGGTATGCAACAGGAACGCTTTCAATGCAAAGCCCGTCTTTCGGTTGACGTTCTTGCTCGTCGTACGCCACCTGTGTACCAAAAGCTGGTCTCCGACGTGTAGGTACATAGATCACTTTGTGACGAGCCTACACCCTTTTGGCACGGGGACAACCAAATTCAACACCCCTCGCGGGATTGTTCCGTTTCTGTGGTATTAGATTTTCATGGACGAGCCAAACCTACGATGAAAAAGATTCGAGATGCGAACAAAATTTAGGAACCAAATTTTTTGGTTTTTAGAGTTACAAAGTCACCATACCTCGTGCTACGACCTAATTAAACACAGTCTGAAAAAAACCTCGGATTTCCGCCTACTGACATAAGATACTATTTCCGCTTAAAAAACGAATAACACCACGAACTTCACACTCGGCGGTAGGAGCGAGTGGAGTCTTCATGGCGTAACTGACCTTGCGATGAATGCACGCGCATAGGAACTTTACAGGACTTGCACTACACACAGACAAATATTCCTTCCAAATTTCAAACGTTTCCCGCCAACTGAGCGGGTTTAAAAAAATAGTGGAACTTACTTTTTAGACACCCCTCGTACATAATGGAATTTTTGATCTGAAAAGAAAATTTGACCTGATGGAGCCTAATATTGTTACGAGAATTAAATTACGGTGATATCCCAGGTAATTCTCTCGTTGGATCTGAATCATGAATAATTAGAACCAACAGATACTTGCTGCACTCAGGAAGTTTAATATAATCGTGACAACTATTTTAGTAACAACTATTCGAATTTGACAATCAGCACTAATGTTTTTAGTTGTCATAATTATTTTGAACTACTAGAACTACAAAAATTATTTCAACAACTATAAAAAGAAATTAGTGCCGATTACCGAGCTCAAAAATAGTTACCACAAAAATAATTGTTGCAACTACATTTTCCCTTTTTTTTTCAAAAATACTTCTTAACTCTTGAAAAATGTCATACCACACAAGTATTCATTCGTGCTTAAGGGGGGAGGGGGGGGAGGGTTTAAAAATGCCTATTCTTATAGTAAAGCATTTAAAGAATGTTGTGTCCAAATTTCAAGTCAATCGGAGCAAAACTCTCAGTCATAGACCTTTAAGTCTCCGCTCCTCTAATACTGCGGAGCGGCAAGAACTCGGCGCTTTAAAAGCTTGTTTCTCGAAACCAAGTTTTAATTAGTCCGTGGACATCGTCATTTAAAAACTACTACACTGATTCTTTTCAAATTGTGGACACACTTTCTACATATAAAAAACCAGACCCCTACATTTTTTGTTACATTAAGGGGGTTTTACAGCAACAAAATGACGGATTTTTTCGTGAAAAATTGCAATTTTTACTTCAAACAACCACCAAAAATTTTTAAATGGAAAAAAAATTAAAGAAAAACGCGGGGGTCTAGAAAAACATCTGTTTTAACTAAATTGCTTTGATTTTTTGATTTGAGATAATTCTGCGCTGAAATATAGTGTCCACCGCAAATCATCTTTTCTAAAAGGCGTCCTCGAAAATGCTTCGTCACCGGCTTATTTCTCAATATTTTTTACAAAAAAAAATTACAAAATGTTGTTCGAATGATGCTTTGTAACATGCGAAACATTAGAATATATCTACTTCAACAATAGCTCTAAAAAAATTCGTGAAAATAGAGTTATTTTCCACGCGTTAGACCCCCCCCCCCCCTTAAAGAGGATGTCACTGTCCAGTCGCACGACAAAACCCTCCTGCAAGAGTTCATCGCGATGACTTTCACATCAAGATAACTCGGATCACCCGCGACGATACTGCAATCGCAAGAGCGATAGCAGCTGCGACGATTGTACCCGCTATCGAAATAGATCTCGTCTGAACGACGTTGATCTTGGCTGCGCTAGTGCACCTATATGCACGATGTGGAAATCTTCTTTCTCTCTCCACCTTTTCCACCACTTCCGGCGAGATGTGAAAAGAGTGCCGTTGGCCAGTGAGATCCCCCTTATTCCGACAGTAGAGACCTAGATACCCAGATTTCTTTCGAAGAGGAGGCGTCGTCGACGCATGGAGCTGAAACAAAACCACCTTCTTGCCACGGGCGAAAGTCAAATTATGTACAAAAACAATAGTAGCCGCTATAGGCCGCTGTACTTGCATTGGACGTGTGTACTTTGAGAAGTTTCGTCTTAAAAATGGTTGCGATTCAGTGAATACCAGAAGAATTTGTTACGCATTCTACTGAGATTCTGGAATCGCATTCCGGAATTAGAGCCGTTTTCCATTGGGATTCCGGAATCGCACCGGAATGCGCAACAAATTCTTCTCGAATTCCGGTATGCGATTCTAGAATCTCAGTAGAATGCGCAACAAATTCTTCTCGAATTCCGGAATGCGATTCCAGAATCTCAGTAGAATGCGCAACAAATTCTTCTGGTATTCACTGAATCGGATTCCGGAATCCGATTCCAGAATCCCAGTGTGAAACGGCTCTTAGAATCAACCCCGCCTGCGGTTTCTCGCCCCGTACCGGCGCAAGGTCGCGAGATTCGAACGAGAATCGGACCGACACGCAACCCTCCCTCCTCCCACATTACTCGAGTATTGGCGACCGTTAAAAGCGCGTCATCGATCAGCCCCGAGATATATCCAGCGTGCCGGCAGTGCTCCAAGCGGAAACCCACATAGGTACCCGCGCGGATCATTCTCGCGCGGAGGCTTCCAATCGAAGGGATCGACACGATGCCCGCTCGTGACCATCAGTGGTACACGCGGGGGGCAACCGTGCGTACATACACATATCCGGAGGTACGCGAAAGCCAGGGGCTTGCTTGCACCTCTACTCCTCGCTTCGCGCGCCGTAGCAATAGTCGTGCGACGGCGTCGGACAGTCGAGGCCGGGACGCGAAGCGAGAGCGCCCCGCCACCGTGGAGAGCCGCGGCAGTGGCGAGCCGTGCGTGCGCAGGGACGTACCGGAGCGCCGAGGCGCCCTCGACGGAGAGAGGCGCAGGCGTGCGCCCGCGGTCCGAATCCCGCCACCGCCGACGGAACCACGCCACTCCGCCCCCGGCACGGCACACGGCCGCGCGATCGCCCCTTCGGCAACCGACGCATCCTCGCCCCGATTCGACGGAGCAGCGCTCTCCTCCGCGTAACGTTCGTCGTCGGTGCCGGTACGTACGCGCGGCGGCATGGCAGAGCCGGGTTCGCGGCGCACGGCGGGGCGAGGGTCGTGGAGGTGCGACGGCGGTGCCGACCGGGAAGGTTTCGTTCGTTGATGGGAGTCGCGTCTATGCCGTTGCATCTCGTGACGCGAAGTGGAGAAGAGCTCGGGATTCGAGTTCGGGAAAGTTGTGAAAGGGAGAGAGAGAGGGGGAGGAGGATCGTGTAGTCTCGAGTGCGCAAGGAACGGTTCCCCGCGTGATTCGTTCGGCGGATAATCGCGCGCGAATGTCGAAGGTGGGGTGAGGCGTACGATTGATTCTTGTTAGCGGAAAAGTGCGCGACGAACTTTGACATGGTGTCTAGCGGTCAGTGAATTCTGAAAAACCTGGAATTGGCGGGGAAATCGGTCTTTGGATTCAAAAACTATTCACATTTTGAAATTTAATTCGAAATCTGCATACAATATTGGCACACGAAATAAAAGAAATGTCCGAAAAATTAATTAGTCATAAAATTACAAGCTTTTCTCGCTGCGCGGGGAAAAAGGGTTAGGAAAGAATTATGTGAAAACTCACGAATTTTTCGTTATCCCGGTAACAGGGACCCTCGAAGTGAAAATGTAAAAAGTATAGTGGGATGTAGATTGCAAAATTACTGGGATTCGCTGTGAAAATTACTAATGTTTTTTTCTCCGTGTACGACATTGTGATCTCATCAAAACGCCAGACACACTTATGCAAAGCAGTGAGTGCGAGAGAGATACACGTAGCTGTATTTTTTAATGTCGTTTTCTAGCTGAAATAAAGCCGAGGATGAAAAATAAAAAAATACGGGGAAAATAATTTTATCTGAGTTTTTCGAATCCGGAGTAAAAAAAATGAGTACGAAAACCGAATTATGTGAGTCAGGGAAATTAAAGAATCTTCTGAAGTTCCATACATTTTTAAGGCGGGAGTTTCTTATGAATCAGTCCTCTCTTTTCACCGATAATAAGAATATCGGTTACTAATGGAAGCAATGTCAGTATATGAACTGTGCTATGGTTAAATGTATATTTGAAAATTCTTTCTTATGCTAAGCAAAATTATTAAATAATAAAAATGCTTCGCAAAATTGAATTATTTTCATACTTATTTCTCATTCGCTATATTCGCTATATGATGGAATGACTGAGACATAATACTCTGTACTGAATTCATATCCGTAATGATCATAGAGAATTTATTATTTTAGACGGGAAATCTGGGAAAAGTCAAGGAATTTTTGTTCGTACTTCGCTAGACACCATGTTTCATCTTTGACCAATCACGACCTTCCATTCCTAAAGCGGAATCGTTTTGATCGCGCTTCAAACTTTCAAAATTCCGCGAAAAGTGTCCGACTGCGGCTCGCGTGCCTTCCTTCCCTTTTCCGAAAAGCGAACACTATTTTTTCTGGATTGTAGATTACAGGCGCCGAATTCCCGAAATTCCAACTCCCGACGTAAACGTTGAGATCCTACATAGTTCCGCGACGGTCGAAAGTAAACCGACCATAAATTTCTGACCCAAACTAAATAATTGTGACGTATCGAAACCGAGGGAAACATCGAAGGCAGCGATAATAAATAGTTCGTGAATCGATGATTTCGAGAAACAGTTGCGAAGGGGTTTCGTGTGCGGCAGAACTCTCCCACGGCTAAGTGTCGTATCACGTGGCACTCGGTCGTAGATGAAAAGTTCAACGATACATAACCGATTCAGTGATAAATACAAAGCGTGCGACGTACCGTAAAATTCGTGGTCGAAACGTCGACGGCACGTTTTATTTTCAATCGTCCTTATCTCGAGACGACGAGGTTCGAAAGCACGGGCGCCTGGAGAGCCCAGTAGCGGGGAGACGCATTGGAAAGAGGCCAGACCAGTGGCTTTCGAGTGGACTGCTACAGCCCCTCAAGATATAACAGCCGCGCACGAATATAGACCCATGGCGAGTGTAATCTAAGTCTGAAGCAAGCAACGAAGAAAGCCAAACACAACAGTATTAAAAGTGCCAATGCACGTGAGTGCAAGATACCAAAGGTTCATGTATTATAATTCCACGCATTGAATTGCGACTTTATCCTCGTTCATCGCATTCAAATGATACCGAAAACCATCGATCGCTTTACCTCGTACGTCGATAGAGCTACTCGACGAGTTCAGCATGGCGATACCGTCGAAGCGAAGCCACGAGATTAGCGCCAACGCCGGAGCGTCGATGCGACACGTGCAGCGCGTCCTCGTCGTAAAATCCGTTTCTCATCGACTGTAACGCTCCACAACGTCGTCACGACGGAGATATGGCCCGACGGCAGTGCCGTCTAGATTAACGCGTAGCCGTACGGGGCGTGCGAATCAGCGATCCGCACGATGAGTACCAACGGCCGTAACGTTGGCCCCTCGACGTCCTAAGGTCGCGAAAGCGTCGTCCGGCGATCGAATCGAGTCGACATGACGCGCGAGCGGTCCTCGTAGTCCGAGCCCGAGTCCCGCGCGGGTGGTACTCGAACGCGCACTGGAAGTCGCAAATGGGCGAGCCGAAAGCCGCCTTGCCTCCGCAGCCCAACGGAGCCGGGGTGAAGCAAAAGCCGACCACCCTGAACCTCGCGCCGGCCCCGCCATTCTACCGCAACGCGAACGGTCGTCTTAGCCTGAATGATCGTCATCTGCAGCGCGTCACCGCGAGCGGCGTCGGTCGCAGCGCCAGCCGCGCCAATTCCTCGTCACCGAAACCAGCAGCTGGGAGCAACGAGTCCAACGGTGCTACCCAGTTACCAGCACTACCAACAGTACCTCCATTATCCGCGCTACCAGCTTGGGGTCTGTCCATCGAATTCGAAACACAGCTGGAACCCCAACCCCCGCCACCACCGGCCCCAACACACCTCACGGTCGCTACCCACCGCTCCAATCTCAATATCAACGACCACCACCAGCCGCAGCAGCAGCAGCAGCACCAGCACCAGCTCCAGCTCCACCAGCAACGGCCCAGTCTCAATCTCAACCGGTCATCCCCGATCGGCCAGTTGCCCCCCACCCGTAGCCCGAGCCACGGCACCAACAACGGCTTCTCACTCTACACCCCACCAGCTCCGATACCACCATCCGGGGCAAATAAAATTCGCTCTACTCCCAACGGGCTACCCCAGTCAACAGCACCGCGACGTCCTCATAGTATTGCCGCTCCCCCGTACCACGGCAACGGCGGCGGTGGCAACGGGAGTGGGGCTCTACAGTACCCCCCTGCTCAATACAGCGGCCCTGCTTCAGCTAGGCAGTCATCATCAGCAACCTCACCTTGGGCCGTTGGCAACTCCACCGCTGGTATACCCCGGCGTGCCCATTCAGCCGCCAGTACTCCAGTACCCGTGTCTACAAACCAACATCAACAGCAGCAGCAACACCAGGAACCTGCACCACCGACCAGCCTGGGGCTGGTATCCAATGCAATTCGCAACGTCCTACCACCCCAGTCCCTATGGAACGGTCAGCTTCAGCAATCCCTACCTCGCCGGCCTCACAGCATCGCCTCGACTCCCGTTACCGGGGTGGCAGGTGGTGCCGCAGGGATGCCACCGACTTCCGGCGTATCCGTATCCAGTGGCGCGTCAGTTCGCACCCCCGGCGAACCCGTACAGTGGGGCTCCTCCGGCTTGGTGTTGCACCAGCCCGTGCCTCGTCGCGTGCACCCATCGACATTGCCCTACACCCAGCCTCAGCCGCCCACACCAACCTCCCAAAGCCCTGGATTGTACGCCTTGACCAATCCAGGTAGCTCCAACACTTGGACACCCGGCGTAGTGCTGCGACCGAGACCCCACAGCGTGGCTTCCACGCCGCAGGGTGCGGGCATCACCACGGTAGTGGCTACCGCGGTACCGGCAGCGGTACCGCCGGCGTCGCCCTCGGACTCCGGCTATCGGTCATTGCCGTCGGCGGCGAGTGACTATCAGTTGCTGAAGTCGCCGTCGCGTGTTCAGGCCCAGCAAGAGGCGCAGCGGCAGAATCAGAGCGCCGTGAGACGATTGTCCCTGCCCTCAGCTCAGACCCTGCTGCGAGCGACCACTCCACGGCCGAGCCCGACCTTCCACGGACTACCCTTTCGACCGTTCACCTGCGGATTGTCACCCAATGGGAATCCTATATTTTTGGGGTGCACCCATCTTCACGGCGGCAGCGTCGGCGGTGTCACGAGGGCCTCCACTCCTGCTACCAGTCCAGCGAAGACGCTGTCCACCTCTCAGGCGATACAGCAACTGCTGGCGCAGCCACGGAACGGATTCAAAATCGTCGATGACAAGGTCTCGCTCTTCATTGAAATACTTGACACGCAGGAGAGATTTGCCAAGGTCAGTTAGTTAGCGAACGAGATGACCCAATTTGGAGCTGGCCCTTAGAACGTTTCCGTTCGTGCAACGCGTAAGGGCTTTGCCCCGCTCCAAAGAGTGCTCTGTTTAACGTGAGTGTGCTAGGAGTCTTCGTTGCTTCTGATGCTATGAGAAAGTGTCAAGGGAAAAACGTATTCGTTACGAGCGAAATGAGTTCTTCCATTTATACTTTTTCGCATCATTATAAGAAACGGGGATATATTTAGAGTATCACATTAGGGCTGGTATTCGTAATCGCTACTTTCAACCCTTTAGGGGGTCCGTCCAGGCTGACTTAGAAACGAGTCTGATGGTCACACACCTCGCGACTGAAATGCGAAGTTAAACACATGTAGGATTTAAACTGGTGCAAAGACGCAGTGGAAAAATCTCATCACACCGATACAAATTAATAGATTCATTTTCCGATAATTTGATGCCCCCTTTTCTGCACTATTGTTAACAACATATCTGCCATCTAGCAATAAAACTGGAAACTGCTTAGCTAGCCAATAACAGCTGATGTCAGTCGTGAATTTAAATCGGCTCTCATTTGTAGGGAAAAAATATTTCACCAATGTGTGAACTATGATTTTTCCAACTAAGAAGACCTTCAAAATGATACATGTGGTCTTCCCCTTTTGTATATTAAAATATCATAATCCAGTAATCAACGTTTCTTACATACTAAGGGATAGGGGTCCTCTCCTAGGTATTTTCACGGCAGCATGTTTTTATTAAATAAACATTTCTCTAGAAAACAATCCATGTGCAACAATTTCGCCTTAACAAGGTCTCGTTTGTCAAAAGAACCATAGTTCAATACTGAAATATTCTTTATCTGGAAATGACAACCGATATAAAATCTGGAAAAAAAACATGGCGGCTTTATAGGGAATTCCAAACTGGATTGACTCTTTAAATCTTAGTGTTGCAAACATGCAGCATCAATCACGAACGAAAACGAATCTTAACGATACAATCACTCTACGGCCGTAAAGGTGAGCTTCGTAGATCATGAATGTCATAGCCAGAACTTAAAGGGTTAAATGAGCAAGACTCAAGTCAACGTTTGATCAATAACCAAGCCCTGATGCTGACTGAAGTCGATGGTTATTTATAAGTTCTAGCTGTGAGTATGGCTATAAAAAGGGTATCTTATTATACGTGATGGAGCATAGTATGATAATTTCCTTTACAATTATTCAAAACTGACATAAACGAGTATACTTAGGCACACAGTATATTCAAAATAGTGGCCCGAGGGAAAAAGATAATTTCGAAGATAAAGCGAATTTCCGGTAACGTCGTAATGGCATCGCCTATAGATCGAAGGTCGTCTGCGCGATGGCTATACATAAATTTATACAGTAAAATTTATGCGGATGCATCGAAAAATAAATGCGGGTAGAACTTGTTCCACCCCACGCCGCGGGGGGGACTCGATCGAACGGGGATATCATTCTGGAGCGAGGCAGTCGAGGATGAGACTTTAGGCGTCTGCGGGATGACTTTGTAACTTCCCCGCGACGACGGCGCCATTTTTCAACATTATTTATATGCAAACGTGATGCCGGTTTGCAACGTATCGGGGGCTTGAGATCCGATTTATACCATTTCGGTGTTTGCGACAAGTATTTTTCTCGCCGTCTGCATAATGTATAGATGAGCGGCGGATGAATTTATTTCATTCGAAAAACGGAAATTTTCGAAGTAAGGGTAAATGCCAGTGTACACATATTACAAAAAATATATATTTACGTAACATAATTTATTCTATATTTTCTTTTTCATTTATCAGAAGGCGAAAAATGGAAATTTCCTTTTATTATAATATCTTTTGGATATATTATATCCCTACAATTCAATAACATTTGCTTAATCTATACATATTAAAGAACATGTCCTGACACTGACTGACTGGCTTACTCACTCACTGATTCATCAGCGCCGAGTCGAAACCGTTGAAAAGTTTACGAAATTTGGATAGTAGGTTTCTTTTGTAACGTAAGACCTCACTATAAGAAAGTATTTTACGAAATTCTACCCCTAAGATTCTAAAATAAGGGATGGAAGTTTATATGAAAGTCTATCATTTATAAAGTTAAATCCATGAAAATTGTTTTCTTTGCCTTTCGGTTAGAAATTAAGAAAGACGTATTTCAGAATTTTGGGAAATTTATCTCTTAAGCGTCTTATCCTGGTTGAATTTATTAGGGAAGCCGCCATATTTTTTCTAAGATTTTAGATACCTTCTCTCATTTCCAGATAAAGAATTTTTTGCTGCTGAACCATGTTTTTTTTTAATAAAGAAGACCTTCGCAAATTGTTAGACGTATCTTAGTTCTGTCAATAAATATTCCTTTAATAAAAACATAACTTCATGAAAAGTCCTTAGCACTCCCCGGATTGGACAAATCATTACTGGACTACAATAGTTTACCGTGAAAAACGAAGAGTACATGTTCCAATTTGATGGTCTCCTTTACCAGAAACACCACAGTTCGAGTGAAATCATTTTTATTTGAAAATAAGAAGGGATCTAATGTCTCACTAACACCACCTGATATTTATTATTCAGATACACTTTATCTGCATGTACTCGAAAGAGTGTACGTAAAACATGACGGCTTCACCAACCAGAACGAGATCCTTAAGGGGATAAAATAGGGGATGTAAAATTTATTTCAAAATCCACGGGGACGAAGTCGCGGGCGAAAAGCTAGTTTTACTATAGAATCAACTGATAAAGAAGATATTTTATTTGCCATTGTAATAAATCTTTACTCTAAAATTGAAAAAAAGTAAAAATGCGCTCCGGTAGAAGGAAAAGTGAATGGGGTTGATTTAGAGTTCCGAAATCGTGAGTTTACCTATAAGTCAGGGAAAATCAGTTTCCATCCTAGTGAAACTTCACTCCCATACAAATTGAGATACCAAGTGAGCTCCGCTTCGAAAGCTCCGGGAAAATTCCCCGTGGTGGGGATTCGAAATCTCGTCGCACCTTTCGTCTTTCGAGGAGGGCGCCCGCGACAACTTCCACTGGTGTTTGCGCATCCTTATAGGAAACTTTCATTTTGCGACGCGTAGCCCGTAGCGTATTAGTTTCCCTGCCGGTGCATCTGCGTAATTGAAGTCTTAATATCGCACATCAAAGCGGCCGAGCGGAGGCCCCTTTCATGCAGGAACACAGATTACAAAGCTCGCGTTACATGTACACTACGCTCTCCGTAGCGCCCGTGCCATTCCCGAGGTGTACTGCACGAACGGCCTCAACTATGCGCTCCGAATGCGATTTGATTAAATCGTATAACGCCGCAAATACGCGCGCACAAGAACTGATAGCACCCCGCTCACCAGGTCGGTTGGTGGTCTGGAATGCACTCGGAAAAAAAAAAGTAATTGTAGCAACTATTTCTTCGTTACGACTATTTGAGTCTTACAATCAATACTAAATGGATTTCAATTCCAGCAATTAAAAGTATAGTTATGCTTATGATGATACTATTTAAAAAAACTATAGTTACGATTATCAAACTCGAATAGTCATCACTGAAATGCCCCCATGGAAAAGTTATATATTTCAGATTTAAAAAATATATAATATGTGTAACAAATATTCAAAATATATACATTTTCACCGCTTTTTGTATACCTACTTCGCAAGTACTTAATATAATATATTTAAGCGTATAGGTAATATATTTTGAGCGTATTAACAAAAAATATATTTTAAATTCCCCAATGCAATCAATATTTCTGAATATATTTGTATTATAGGTATAATATATAAGAGATATTTTTTCTTCATACATTCAAAATATATTTAAAATATGCGAAAAATATATTTGAACTAACTGCGAAGTATCAAAAAGAAACAAAAACATATATTTTGAATACTTGTTACATGTACTGAAATATTTTTTAAATATATTTATACCTTAAATACATAACTTTTTGGTGGGGGTGGTTTTCTTACGGCTATAGGTCCAAATATAAGTAGGTATCGGATTCCAAGAAACGTGAAGAAAATATTTTTTGTATAAGCAATCTTAGTGATAATTATTTCTTAGTTCCATTGACTAAAAAGTAGTAGTGGCAATTACAACAAATTGAAATACTTTGCAGAAACAAAATCAACCGCTGGAAATAAAAGATACACTTTACTTCTTCGCAGACAAAAAAGTACTAAAAGACAGTCTTAAATAAGCCCCCAAATTTTATTCTCTGGGCAAAAGAATTCCACTAAGTATATGAAATTTTTTAATTCCCAGTGGGATTATTAAAAATGGCAGTTCCTCAATTTTAACGATAAATTTCCCTAATGAAACAAGCTACCTCCGCCCATAACAAAAATAAGTTTCCGAACGCAGCAGAAAACTCCGAAGCGAGCTCGTACCTAAAATATTGCGAAAATAACAATTAATTCTCTCGCGCTTACGGTCCCTTAAAGCGTGCTTCGCTCTCGTGATAAATGGATCTTCGATTACCGAACGACCTGCCGCCTGCCTGCTGTAGATTAAATTGAAAGAGGCAACGCGCAATACCTTATAAGAGTTAATGAGAAACATAATATTTCCGGAAACACCAACGTAGGAATCGATATCGGAACATCTGGCGACGTCAACAGGCCGGCGAGGCTGATTATCAATCGCGGTCAGCTGATACCATCGCTTCTAACATCCATCGAAAAAATAATAGTAATATTACCTACTCTATTTAATTTGTTTCTATTCTCTCTCTCTCGCGCAGTTTTATATATATATATCGTGTCATTAATGCCAAAAAGTCGTAAATACCACTTTCCCATTTTTAAATTGTAAAAGCTAAAACAACTTGTAAACAATTTTTTCTCGCAACTGATAGGAATACACATAAAAGATCGAAAAATACAAAGATAAAAATTGGAGAAAATAAAAGCAAAAGGGTATATAAGGGTATGGTCTATACGTCCTTATAGCATTAAGTTTTTTAAAAGTCACGAAAATTAAAGCTAGAAAGACATATCGTAGTATATACAAATAAAAGCCTAACAATTAGAGAAGCCGGAATTTCCAAAACCAACAAAGTGGTTAGAGCATATATCACGTCTGATTTTTTTGGCTGCCACTTAAAATTACTAAAATAATATGACATAAATGATAAATATATAAATAGGCTGTATTTTTCAAGCAGACGCTAGAAAGTACACAGAATAGAATCAAGTTATGTACTTACTTGATTTTCCTTACAGCTGCAATCCTTTTCTTTCATATTGCTCCCATTTATAATGCGCAGTTGGAAATTTGTAAAATTTACATGCACTTTTGAGTTCATTATTTTTACAATTTGCAACACAACAACAGCGACGACCCATTTTTTTAAATATAAATATTACAGGTTGAATAGAAGAAACCTCCACCCTCAGCTTCAGTATTCTGTCATCCCCTCCAACCAAATGCAGCGGAGCGAATACCATTCGTTCTAGTAAAGTTGTATCCGAAAACTGTACAACGGATGAACCGATACATGCTCACCAGACATCTCGAGTTGGGTTGGGAACTTACCGACACAAAGGCCTATTTCTCGCGTACAATAGATCTCATCTCCAGGGAGGAGAGGGAGAGAGGTGCGCGAGAGACAAGTTCTTAAAACAACGCCAGTGACGTTCAAACTTCGAGCACATTTTACCAAGCGCCGTCCCATTAGCGTAAACACATTGCACCTCCACTTCGCGTTATTCCGACGTTAACGCCGCCGACACGGACGTCGTTTAATCGCAGACTGCGCGTCTCGAGAATTTGGAACGAATAAGTTCTACGGTAGGACTTGACTCGATACTTTTTTCAATCGCGGAAACTTGCCGCAAGAAAATTCCACGTATTAGTCCAGACGTCAGGGGTTTTATTGACCCAAAAATGCCTAAGGGAGATTTTTTTTTCTATCGCTTCTTTCATGTTTAAGTAGACAATTATCGAAAATGGGCACCAAAATTCGGTCCGGAACATATTGTTTAAACAAATGGAAGGGGAAATTTTATTATTTTCGTAGATATCTCCGAAAATATTCATTCTATGGAAAAATTACGAAGAACTAAATTGTTTAATACTAAATTCTCCACAAAAAAGGTATCTACATTTTTTTCAATCAGAGCAATAGTTTTAAAAATATAACCCTGTGAAAGAGGCATGCGAAAGAGTGACCGCAAAAAAGGCTGTTTTTTAGCCTATTTTTTGGACCTCGCTAGCGACCTGGAGAAAAATTATAAAAATATGTTATAGGTATCAAATTACTCGTCATTAAAAACCAGTGAGCATCGTTTTTCGTTTTTTGAAAATTTAAAAAAATTACCCCTATTTAGCGGTTTAAAAGGCCCCAAAAAATTAAAACATCGAAAATACCACTAATCATAAGATCATTTTTCATTGTATTTTTTCTATAAAATAAACCTTACAAAAGTAATAATGTTTTTTCTTAATGTTTTGGGGATGATTTCACTCCATGGGAGAGCATTGGGGTGAATTTTTAACCCACATTAACCCTTATGAATCAAGAAAATACGTGATTTTACTTTTGTAAGGTTTATTTTATAGAAAAAATACAATGAAAAATGTTTTTATAATTAGTGGTATTTTCGATGTTTTAATTTTTTGGGGTATTTTTAACCCCTAAATAGGGGTAATTTTTTGAAATTTTCAAAAAACGAAAAGCGATGCTCACTTTGGTTTTCAATGACGAGTAACTTCATACCTGTAACATATTTTTATATTTTTTCCCCAGGTCGCTAGCGAGATCTAAAAAATAGGCTAACTTTGCGATCACTCTTTGTAGCGTAAGTTTCGGTGCACACGCGGCGCGAGAGTTACTGAGTCGGACGAGCGGCCTCTCTCTTTCGTAGGGTTATATCTTTAAAACTATTGCTCCGATTGACAAAAATATACATGCTTTTTTTTGTGGAGAATTTAGTGCCGAACAATTTAGTTCCTTACAATTTTTTCGTGGAATGAATATTTTCGGAGATATGTGCAAAAAACACTAAAACCTACCCTTTCATTTGTTTAAACAATATGTTCCGGACCGAATTTTGATGCCCATTTTTGATATTTGTCTACTTAAACATGAGAAGAAGCGATAGCAAAAAAATCTCCCCTAGGAATTATTCGAACCATCGACTGATTTTAGACCTCTGACGCCTGGACTATATGGTAAAATAAAATTCGATTACGACGACTGAATGATTCGTTGCCGGCTTGGTAAGAAATATTAACGGTACGTTTTCAACTATATTTAGGTGTGTTGGCCCCTCGCTGTTACTACTTTTCATGCCGACGAGGGGCCAACTTCTTACATTAACCTACCCCGATTTCCCCTTCGTAAATGCGTGAACTAGAGCAAAAAGCGTTGAGCTTTCGTAAGATGTTGGCCCCTCGTTTCCATTACTTTTCATGAAAACAAGGGGCCATTTTCGTATATATTCTTCCCTCGACGTAGAAATGCGAATTAAGTAAGCGTAAAGGTTCGTTAAAAAATTTTGTTCGACGAAAATTTTTGATATATACTGCACGGATAATACGTGCTGTCGATCCTCGTAGCGATTATCAAAAATCTCGGCATGTAATTCCATCGCGATGATAGGAACACATCGCGTAAACCGTAAACGCAGGCTGCAGCACGTGGTCGGTTCCCCAAATTACGTTTCTCGTCGTAAAATGATTATGCAAAGTGCGCGCGCGCGCGCGCGCCTTCCGCGTCCCGACTACCTACGGCGCGGCGTAAGCGCGCTTTAATTTGGAGGTATTGTCGCCAGGAGTCGAGCTAAAATTAAAAGCTTATCTCGCTCGGTCCTTCCCTGCCGCCCTAAAGCCGCGTATTGTCTACCCGCGTAGAGTTATTATCAACATCGCGAATACACCGCATGGCTTTGCCGTCGGCTACGAGCGGTTTAATTGTTTCGACGATAATTCGTCCCTCGTTAACTCGTCACGTCAATTCCGGCGTTGCACATTCGAGTCTCGTCGATCGCGTCGATTTCCAAGTGATCTGCGAGCTCTTCTCTTCAAATTTCCGGTGTGTTTCAGATTTATTAACTTCGAGAATTACAGAAGCACGATTTTCTATAATTAAACCGGCTAATGATAATCGATTACAAAAAATCGTTGAGAAATTAAAAAATTGTTTAATGTCTTTTTGTCTGTTAAACTCGTCATGGCTGAAGATTCAAAATGTGTGGACTTAAATCTTTCGATAAAGTAATCCAGTGGAACTCGGTTGAAAGATGAATAATTTTGGATTTCAAAAATGGTTCATAAGTTATATCGTCACGTTTTCCAAAAAATCAGTTTTCTTATCAAGTTTCCATCAGCAGCATGGTTAGAAAAACCTTATCGCATTGAAATATTTCTCTTTTTCTCACTCACATTAAATTATTATTCATCAGAATTCATTCTTAGTCCTTTTTTACTGCTTAAAAGAGACCGGAGTAAGATGGCAGATGAATTTGACCTCCCATTGTCATGAAAAATGAGGGGCTTGGAGTGAAAAGTGACAATATCCAAGAAAGCGATTTTTCAGGAAAAGGAAAAAATCGAAAACACAAAAGTTTCACACTGAAACTTCTCGTCTATTGCACCAAGTGTTGGGAACGCGACCCGATAGACGACTCCGGGCGATGTCTGAATCAGTCGGCGCGCATGCGCGTAGATTTGATTATGATAAACTGCATTCAAGGTGGATATTGTCACTTTTCACTCCAAGCCGATGTTTTCTTTCCGTTTTCGCCCAGTTTGATCAGCTGTGATGATGTAAAATCGAGTGTAATTCATACTAAACACTGAAGTTAACGTTGAGAAAGAATTTTACGGCAAAATAGTAATGTATTCGCAAAAATCTTGATTTTTTTATTTCGAAAAAAAAAATGAAAAATTTAACAAACATGGTTGAAAATACTTGGGAAAAAAATAGATAAGAGTACAATAGTTTCGATTACTTCTTACGCTAAACGATTAAATCAACCGACTCGTTGAGTGGGACACAATCAGGGTCGTCTACATTTTCAGCTTCCAGATCCATATCTTCGATTTCAACTGTCTCATCCAAAACCGTTCTGTAAAATTGGAGCCGATTGTCTGTTCTCCAATCATCGCCGAAGTGCTTTTTTAATAACTTCTCAACATCGCTTTTTTTTTCTTTTTTAAGGCTGTTTCCTTCGGCAAGTGTAGTAAGGCGAATATCCCTCGGCGTTTTCTTACGAATACAAACAGAACCATAATTTGAAACATCGTGGTAGTAATGCGGCTCTCCTTTTATTTCGATCATGGCAGGATTTGTTGGTTTTTTTTTCAACATTATTCGTTTAACCTTGGAAATTTGAAATGGCCATGTTTGTGTATGCTTGATAACACCCTTCATACCGCTTTTGAAATCGTATATCTTTACTGACGGCGACACTTCGATAACTTCACCAACATTCCCAATAATCGTGAGCAGCTCCTTCGGATCCGTAATCATCTCGTATCTCTTTAATTCACGTTCAATTTTTCCGAATACGCGGTCCGGGGGTATGAAACTATGACCAGTTACTGGAAAAATTAGGCATACGTCTTCGATATTAGCTGGAGCATACTTTGAAAACCAATACATCACCATAGAAACGAAAATCGTGTTCTTATTTTGCCCGCCGCAGCCATCAGCCATCAAACGAACTCGTTTATAATTTTTCAAATCAACGGATTGCAGCAAATGGAAAATACAAGATGCGATGAGATTGGCGTTCTTTTGGTACTGATTTTCAAACCAACAGAAGCTTTTTACATTTTCTTTAGTTAGAGTTGATTTCGAATGCCCGATGACTGCAGTAAAATTGTATAAGTATAGCTGGCGCGAATAATATGCAGCGCTGTCCTGCACCTTTGGAAGAGGCTGGTTTTTCTCACAATCAAAGGAAACCAAAAATAAATCTTTATCGGCATCTCGTAGGTACTCGAAGAAAGCAGCAGCACGTTTTTTATGAATATCCCTGGAGGCAATGAGCTCGCTTTTCTTTTCTTCATCTACAACAGATAATCATTCGAAATAAATAAAACGAAATGAACAAAATAACATTGAGAGTTGATTTTTATCAGTGTATTACCTTTTTCTTTATTAATTCGTTCTTTGAAGCTCAAGCACGTCGAACACACATCGCTGGCCGGCGAACCAAACCCAAAATTCATTTCAGTGTTGAAAACGAACCGAAAATACGATGATTTTACACCCTCCAGCTGCGTCCACTCCGAATACATCCGATACAGCTTCTCAATATTCAAGTCACAACTGAGATACCTTCTAACTGTCTGGCTGCGACAGTAATGTGACTCTTTTGATGGAAACTGCGACATGAATAGTTTTATATCTTCAGTTTGAAGAGCAGATCGTTCCTTGACAGATTGTGCAACACCGCCTCTTCTTTCGTTCAAATCACTATTTTCCATGTACCGTTTGGCGATATTGTTCACCCGACGACGCGAAATATGCAAAATATTTAAAAATGCGGGCTGGCATATTTGAACTAACGCATGTCTACTATCCCGTACGAAAAATTTAGTGCGGACTAAGCACGGCGAGTATTTTCTGTCTTCGTCTTTCACACGTTCTCTGATAGGAGGACTTATTTCGAGATGTTTGAGCAGAAAAAGGTTCTGAGATTTACGATCCTTGTACTTGTAGAACATTTTATGGAAATTGTAAACTTCCAACGCCGTGAGAGATGAACAACGAAAAGCCGCTTCTTTTTTTGGATGAGTGCAACGTGGCCGTACCGGTGGAAATGCTGGTAAATATCTAAAATGAGAAACGAATACAATCAACTCGAAATGAACATTATCACAGCGTGAATGAGATAAATTAGCTCTGAAGTGTATTCTGTCGTCTTACCTTAGTCTCTTCTCTTTTGCTTGCTTCCATTCCCCCGGCCGAGGTGTTTTTTTCCGAGATACACTATTTCTCTTCGAGTTACCCATTTTTAAAGTTACAAAAATGCGTGAATATCAACAATAATCCATAAACTTTTAGAATATTAACGTGATTTTTAACCAACAAAATAGCAAACTGCAGAACTGTATCAGAGAATAACTATATAGAGAAGGGAAACTTAACAGCTGTTACTTTGTTCTCGGGAAGACAACGGCGGCCATGTTTTGATTGGTACAAGTCAGAGTCGTCGTAAGAGAGAATCTGAGTTGGAAGCACAGAGTGGTATTCAGGACAACTTGCGATATATTGGAAGACAAGATAATTATCAGTCATCGATTCTATGTATATATAAAAATGCAAGCTATAGAATGATAGATTGCAGTTATAACCTTTGTTATTGCAGTTTTTTGCTGCACACAGTCCTTGATTTTTTTTAATCAATTGTTGCTCTTCTCACAGAAATATGCAATCCGCAAACTAACGTTACCGCTACCACTGGAGAACCGAACACCACGAAATCCCGATAACAAGTGACGCCTATGGGTACCAATCAAAACATGGCCGTTTTCGGCTGCGCCGACTGGATGCGCCTGCTACCCCCCTCCACCACAAGATTCCCTTCTCTATATAGTTATTCTCTGACTGTATCGTTATCACTTGCTAAAAATTGTTACACAGCCGTAGCACATCTTACTAGTGCCTCAACTTCTGACGAAAACTATCTTGGAGTGTAAAAACTGTAAAAACGGGTATTTTCACTGGATATTGTCACTTTTCACTCCAAAGGGGTTTTTCAACGTGAATTTTTGGCATGAAGGAGTGGAATTTTTTAAAAACTAATATGCTCACGTGATAGAGCGTGACGAGTAGTATCTGAAACCAAACGTAACTCATTTTCGCCAAAAATGGATATTGTCACTTTTCACTCCAAGCCCCTCAAATAATGGGAATGAGGATTTACAATTCCTTTAATAAAATATATAGGCCAGAATTGCCTAATTAGTAGATGACGCCACGATACGGAAATTTGATCCGCGGATGCGCCGTATCGTGGCGCCATCTATGAATTTTGCAATTTTAGTCTCGGATTCATAATCAGCGACCCCAAAAACCCCCGGGTACCCGAATTCAGGATAATTACTCAATTTTACGTCGAGATTTGATCCGCGCATGCGCCGCATTGTGGCGCCATCTAGGAATTTTGCAATTCTGGCCTCGGATTCGTAATCAGTGACCCCGAAAACCCCCGGATATCCGAATTCAGGTCAATCCGTTAACTTTTCGACATTATAAAGGATTCATTTTATCATGAATATAAATGAATAAAAAGTATACTATAATGTGTATATTTTTAATATTTCTGTGTTGTATATCCTAAATTTATATTTCAATGCTTATTCCGTTAAATTCCTTTTAAAAATCCAACTGAAAATCATGTTTAACTTGAACAAGAAAAGCGTCACCCGTACTTGAAGAAGACCTAAAGTTTCTACAAGTTTTTACGTGAAAACACTTAACGACACTGAATCGGGTGATCATTATGAAAGCGCTGATATTCACGCTCGCCGTCAGGTGGCAGTCCATATGCGGTATTTATTAATGCAGACAAAAACAGTATTACACAAGTTATTAGCAGAAAGTAACGAGATTCAGAAAATGTGTCAATGTTAACCCAGTGTCAATGTTGGTCCGCGTTACCCTAGTCTTTCTTTCGCCCACAACAAACTTATCGGATCAGTTGTGGTTACAGCAAGAATGACAACGCGACGTTTTATGGGGTGCACACGGTAAACCGGAGAGGGGCGCGATAATTAAACCTACACATCCGAACGTAGGATATGCACGCGAGTAGAGTTTGCTTCTGAACGCCTGTTAACCCCGCAACGCGAGGGGAGCCCTTTAATATGGATTGCGTATTAATAACGAACTAGCCAGGTACGAAACTGCCACCGGTTATTATTATTTATCAGGGTGATTAATTCCAGCCGCTGTTGCGGTGCGCCGCACCTGCGCCATGCATATCTGGTGCAACGTACTGGTAAATTGGCCCGCTCGTTTTTGAAGCCGCTCGACCGGGATCGCGCGCTAAGTGACGAGAGACGGACTTTTTTCCGGCACTGGGTTCGATCGATCCGCGGCGTGCGTTTCGTCGGCCGTGCAATTAGCGACACGTAACGACCGACTGGCGCGTTGAAATGTTAATCGCCGACGAATGGTAGGGTAAAACGGAGTAATTTGGTGAATGAAGTTGGCCCCTTGTTTCTATGGAAAGTAATGGCAACAAGGGGCCAACTTCATTCACCAAATCACCCCATTTTACCCTATGGAGCGGACGTTGTTCGATTCGATTGTTATAAGTATTCGTACTTCGCCACGTAACCGAGTCTTTTACACAAATATAATTTACAGTAGGTACGAACATTCTATCCGACGATCTTCGAAACCGCTTCGTACACTGGGAAAAAAATTCGGCAAGATCTCGACTAAATATTTATTTAAAACACCGAGAAAACAGTTTATTTGTTGTTGATGAATGTTTGTTTGATTATGGCGAAATAAATATTTTATCGGATCAAATAGGGTAAAAAGGGGTGGATTGGCGAAGGAAGTTGGCCCCTCGTCAGTACGGAAAGTAATAGAAACGAGGTGCCAACTTCCTTTGCTACCTCACCCCGTTTTATTCTAAATATTCATTAACTATTACGATATTTATTTAGCACAACTGGATCCTTCGAGACAACTGTTTGAATGAAGTAAACATTTTAATAATTAACACATATTTTCTTGTCCTAACGCAATATTTATCTTACCGCGTATTTGAAATTACATTTATTAACTATTAATAAACCGTTTTCTCGGTGAATTCTTAAAATATTAAAATCTTAACAGAAATTTATGAAATTTGCATAAATTATCTATAGGTATACTTAAAACAAGTTAATTTGCAGTATTCGAAGTCGATTGTCTATCGCGTTAAAAAGTTATGCAGTAATGAAATTTTATTGACTTTATTTTTGGTCTCTCATGGAAGAACCTTAAATCGACGATTATTGGACTGTGAAATAAAACAATATTCCCTTATTTAATTATTACTAACATAGGAGAATTTGTGAAAGGGCTGAGAGGTAATGACCATATAAAATTTCAAGAATTTTTCTCAGCTATTTCGATTGATTTCACCGTCTAATATCCGTCTCTCCATAGGAGCCCATGAAAAATTAGTAAAATTCATTAGTGCGTAACTTTTTCATAAAATAGAAAATCGACTTTCAATTTTTTGCAGGTGAACTTATTTTAACCATATACAGTACCTATATATATATACAGTATCTATATAAATTTCATAAATTTCTATTGGAATTGCAATAAATATATATACGTCATATACCCCATATATCTTTTAGTTCTGTAAATATACTGGATAATCTCTTGCAAAAACGACAGACATTTTTCGAACGTTGGTAATCTTCCTAGGACTCTGCATATCGTGAAAGTTTTGCAATTTCTCGTGGGAACTTCCGACGAATTTCTAAAGCTCCGAAATTAGACAAACTCCCAAGAAAGGAGGACAATAATGGCGTTTGTTTTTGAATTCTTCAAAAATGGAGCAGAAGCTGATGAGAAAAGTTATCAGAATTTTTCAGGGCATAGAAGCCTTCAGCTTCTCGTTAATCGTCGCTAGTCTAAAATCGAACTAACATCTCTTCTCAATCAAATATCACATCCAAAGATACACAGATGCATTCTAAGTACTTTTTCTTCATTCTACTTTTATGACGTTCGAACGCAGTATTCAAAATTTTAACCCTCAAATACTGTTCAAGTTTGCACCATTTGTAGCTACTCGATCGATATGTGGACCTCGCAAGTTTGACGGTGTGTAATTTTTGTTTTTTATAACAAAATTGAATGACTCGATATATTAATTGGGGTGGATGAGATTGGAGAATACGATAAACTTAATAGTTTATGAACATTTAAATTTCATTTCTTGGAAAATGGCCATTTCTGATGTTGCATTCGTGAAATAAAACTTTTCTTGAAAAAATGCCATTTTTTAAAAATAATTATAATCAAAAAAGTCAAATGGAGAATTACGGAGGAAGAATGGAATATTTTTGTCAGTTAGGAAAATCAGCCGCTCCGTGAGTTAACAACTGTAAAGTCATATATCTATGAACCTATTGATACATTTGGGGATTAATTTACTTAAATTACTAAGTCTGTGAAAAAATTCCATAGGTTTTAGTAATTTTAAGAATAATAGGGATTGTTGAAAAGTGCAACAAACGTGTAATGATAAAATATTGTTACATTTAATAGAATCGTTATGGATATTTGATAGAAATACCTACTTTATGCTTCCAGAAAAAAACACACCTCCATGGAAAAGTTATTTGAGATATAAAAAAAAATTAAACATATCTAACGAGTATTCAAAATATATACGTTTTGTCGCTTTTTGTATACTTTGTAAGTACTTAACATGTATTTTAAATATATTTTGAGAGTATATATATATATTGGGAAGAAAATATATTTTCAATTTTCTAATACAGCCAATATATTTGCAAATATAATTTGATTATATAATATAAGAAAAGGTTTTTCTTCGTACATTCAAAATAAATTTCTAATATATGTATGTAAAATATACATTAATTACTTGCGAAATATACAGGGTGTTTCACCTAACTTGACCACCTCAAATATCACGGCACCTATCACCTATAATATCACCTATAATATCGATGACCTTGATATTTTGAAAAAAACTAATTAGAAAATAATTCTTTTCTAATAACAGTATTTGCCCCTTTGTATCGAACAATTTTTCCTCTCAATATTTTTTCATATCATCAAAGACTGCCGTGATAATTGAGGTGGTCAAGTTAGGTGAAACACCCTGTATAATGAGTGGCAAAAACGTATATATTTTGAATACTTATTACCCCTACGTACATTTGAAACACTTTTTTTATCGGAAAAGTTATGTATCTCAAATACACAACTTTTCTGTAGGGGTGGCTGTAGTAACATTTGAGGGTTAATTGAAAGGGTCATTTAAGAAGAGTAATATCTACTCGAATATAAATTTTGAGCATCACGTTCAAGTATAACTGAATTGAGAAATTTAGGAAGAAGTCCTACGCCTACGCGCTGTAGCATTGGACATTTGGTAATATAATATTACTTTGAGTTGTGAGGTTGTGGCTTAACGTCGCAACGCTTATTAAACATCGACGTGGCTATTACTATATCGAGATGGGAATATACCTACATAACCGCCACACTCGTAGTCGACCGGGGGATAAAGCGCTGCCAACTCTGCATGTATCAAACCCCCTCTCTTCATCTCTTCCAGCCCTCCGAGGCTACAGACATCGCCTGCGTATTCAATGAAAGCGCAAGATCTGAGAAGATCTGCTACATATTTTTTAATTCATGTATATTCACAATAAGCGAAGTTTCCAACGGCATATGGCGAATTTCCACAACATAAAGTTACAAGATATGACAGAAAACAGAAAAAACATTTCAATAAATTGTCCCAATATAAGTAATTATCCAATATAATAAACATATGGGTGGAGTCCTATGGAGTCCAAGTTTCCTAGTTGCAAAGGGTTTACCCATTTGAAATGTGACAAATGTGGAGTGTTTTGTGCCTCACATAGGACAAAAATTGTTTTAGATCATTTCATTTTTCGGTTGCCTGTAATGTTGCAAATATGCAAATTAGTTTTGCTAACAGTTGCATGTTGTTGTTGATATGCAAAAATTTGTTTTTTTTTGCTTCAAGAGACGTTAAAATTTAATAAACATTCTTTATAATATTTTTTTACTAATCAGAAATATGATCGAATACGAAAAATAATTTTTCATTTATTTAAAAAAAAAATCATGCATCAAAGGGTTAAATCCTATGGCATATCGACGCTTCCCGCGCGCACTACCCGCCTACTTACTCCAAAACGCATAGGGGGAATTGTGAGCTCATCGATCATCCGCGTTCAATTTTTATTCGGATTTCAATTAAGAAAGTGGTAAAAGAGAGAGAGAGAGAGAGAGAGAGAGAGAGAGTGGTTATATATGAATTCCTTTCTGAGGAGAAAAGCTTTCGTTGAAAAGGGAAGGGATGTGTCTTTTTTTAAGCGGAAGGAAAATGCTCGTCCATTTTTGCCCGCGAGCAACGAAAATCTCGACAAATAAATTTCGCATTCGTTCTTCACGAGAAACATCCATTACTCGTTATCTACTGATGCGCGGAGTTCGTGTCGCGAGATGCTCTTTATTATTAATCGTTTTGATTGGTTCGCTTGACAACCGACAGAAATATTGTCGAGGATTTTTTTTAAGAGAAATCTATCGCTGCAAAAATATCGCGTCATCGTATTACTTGCGGGGGGTCGAAATTTATGTACCTATATAAATGTTATTTTTAAATATATCTTCCTTGCAATCACGTGGAATAGCATGTGATTGTAAGGAAGAAATATTTAATTAATATGAAAAAAGGATTTAATTGATGTAGATAAATAATTACTCGCAACCCCGTAAGTAATTTTTAGATAGATCCGATTAATTCTTTTTCTCTGTGTAGTAGAAAGTTATAGTTTGAAGTGTAGAAGCGAGAAATTGAAGTTAATTAATTTGCTTAATTGATTTCTCGCCATTATAGTAGACTATAAATTACCTATAATCGTGATTAACTATATCTCCTTGATATAAATATATTTATCTTAGAGCAACAAGCAATTTTCCAAATAATGCAGTTTTACTCCAATCACGATTATCTCATTATTTGAACATTTTTACTGATATCGGTACGAAACATTTTGTAGATGAAATTACAATCATTTTGGAAGTATTTTATCCAATTCACAGTATCCATTTTATTCAGATTTTATTCAGGTATTTAAATTAAATAACTATGGACATTAGACAATGATATCGATATATTATTTACCTTGAAATGTTCAATAAAATAAGCAATTTATTTAAATTGGTATTTATAAACGATGAAATACCTAACCACCTGCATAGCAAATTGCATTTGATCCATAAACACCAATTTAAACAAACTATCTCTTTCTTTGAATATTTGAAGATAAATAATATACTCACATATCATTGTATTTAATATTTACTATCATATTGCAATTTATAGGAATTCATAGCTCAAATATTTCAGTGATGTTTTTATACGATCAGAGGACAAAAAATCCCATTTCGAATCAGAAATATCAAATATGCTCTAAAGATCACACATTTCAAAATAAAAATAAGAAATGCATATTGCAAAGTTATATGAAGAACTCGTATGCCTGAAAATGACTATTTATAGTTACATAACTCAAACCATTATAAAGTTACCTGGTTCACAACATAGTTTAAAAAGTATACGCAGCTTGAAAGCATCGTTACAGAGCCTTCACCTCGACAAGTAAGGTCAGAAATAGTTTGTTACGTATTTTTCGTTGAAACATTCACGTTAACGTAGGGCTGTGAGTTCTTCTTTTGTTTTTGTTTTTCTTGATTCGTACAAAGTCCATGAAAGAAAATAGGCTTAAATTGTTTAATTGCTCAGAAATAATATATTAATCTAAATACTAATTTGTGTAATACATTTCCATGCGAGAACACGGGAGCCGAAGAGAATATTCGAAACCTCTGCATATGTTCGGAACACACATTGCGAATAATTTAATAAAGCTCATAAACGCTCTCGTTAATCGGCGAGGGATGATATTAAATTCATCGGTAACCACGCCAAAAATGGTACTGGTGGTCAGTTCGTATAATAGATGCAGGCTCATGCGTCGCTGTGGGAATATAAGTACTTACTATATATGACTATTCACGCGGCCATTACATACCTACGAGTAACTGTTGCATAGGTATTATACGTAATTCGCGCGTGTTTGTCGGAATTTTCTCGAAAAATTAAATTAGAATTTATAGTGTTGGAAATACGAAATGCTGCCATTACTTATGTAAACAGCAAAAATTCTCGCCCGTGTTATGTATGTAATTTTCCAAAAAATATCAATTTTTATGCTATTTGAAGAATACTTTTTGAGCATTTAATTCATATCTAGTAATAATTTAATAATTAATTTCTTTGTCGGCTTTGAAGTACCTCATTATTACAATAGCTCGATATCGACATCTTAATGGCATATGTTCATATCTGCAATAATTAAAATAGCAATAATTTCAAGAAATGAATATTTTCTGAAAGCTGCAGTAGATTGAATGACCGTTTTTTAAAATTAATTATTAAAGAATGTTTATTGCGATAAAATATTGTTATTAAAAGAACAGTACGACTGCAAACAAAAGAGATTTATGAACTGAAGAAATTTATTTTTCAGTATAGATATGTACCTATTTTCAATATTAGTCGATATTGCCAATAATTGAAGGTAAATCGCTAATATCATCTATTGTCTCGTAATTTCTAAGGTCAGTCGTAGTAACAAGGGGTCAAATCAAATTAATGCCCTTATGTACGTTTTCCACCCTACTAATTAAAGGGAACGACGCAAGTTATCAAAGTCTTTAGCAGTGGAACGACCAGTTTTAATCTCAAATGGCGTCCTCATTTGCGAGCAATTTGGATTTTAGGAGCCAATTATAAAACGCGCCGATGACACGAAAGGCACCCGAGGGAAATTAGTGCTAGTAACGCTTAATTCGGATCGTATATGTGTATGTATAACCGTGCTTTATATTTAAAAAAAGGATGGAAAATAAATTAACAGGGTTTTCATTTCCTCAAGTAACACTTCACCGAATAATTCAGTTCGACTTCTCTTCCTCTCTAACTGAAAAATCGAAAAAATTTACTCTCTATATGTAAACAAAATTGTTCATTTCTAAAAGAACTTCAGTGAAATATTTTATTTACAAATTTAACCTCTCTCCAACGAACTTTTGTAATTCATTGGGGGAAAAAATATTTTGCATAGCATTCACATTCTAAAATATAACAAAATCTGTAGGGAATAGTGACCAAAATGTTTTCAAATTTTTAAAATTACATCTTTAATATACCCAAAATGTGAAATATTAAACAATTGAAGGATAAATTTGACATATAAGTAAACTATCGGCCATAGCTTAACGTTATAAATAGTAATTTTAACAATTAACATTATTCTAATCGTAGTGCTAATACAGTTTCAATATCCGTATATTGGCGAAGGTTTTTTCTTTATAACTGCCGTTCTAAATATGGAACAGTTGGCTGGGAAGAGATTAAAGACAATTTGTTAAAAATACACCAAAGAAAATACGAATATCTATATGTAGCGCACGTTGTAGGTAGAGGTCTTATCAAAGAAATAAAAAAGTTTCGCGCTACCAAGAAAAAGACACGATGATGATCTCGTCGCATTACTGCAAAAACAAGATAACTCCATTATTAGCATTTTTCGGTTAAGTGCAGCTTTGATTATAAAAGGTATCAAGAAATATTCAAAAATGTCCTGTGAAAACCCGTTAAGTGTTCTGTAAGTCCAAAGGTCAAAGACGCAAGCCATCAAAATAGCTATGTAAGTCCGCTTTTCTACATTTTTCGGCAGCGAAAACCATTTATGTGCATTTGTGTTACTTACAATCTGATTCTCGCAGTAATCCGACAATGGCGACCTTGCATGATTTTTTTTATTGGCTTAAAAAGTAGAGTAAAAAATTACAATTTCAACGGTATATAAACTTATGGTGTTAACATGTCGGATACCTTCACAAATTTGAGTTAAAAATGAAGCGTTTGAAAGAGCCGCGCAAATAGCGAGAAGCAATATGTGACGTCACGCAACAGTAAAAGCGCTATCGGCCAATCATACTGCGTTTTAGGGCGGGGCATAAATAGGAGCACTCGACAGTCATTGGTTGAAATTGAGATTTAGCCAATGATCATCGAATGTGTGACGTCACGGAACAGTAAAAGCGTCTAGGCCAATCATACTGCGTTCTAGGTCGGGGCATGGTTTAGGCGTTTAAGGCACGATTAATTAATTCTTTTTCTCTCTAATATAGTTACATATTATTTAAAAAATACAGTGCTCCCTGGTTTTTATAAAACGATAGCTTTATTCAGTAAAATTTTCAAGGAAAAAGAAATTTCATGCAAGTTCCTCATTCATACGCCCCGCCCGTTACTGTTCCACGGGCGACCGGACATGGCGGATGTTTGAACGGCGATGGGAAAAGTGCTTTCGAGCACCGGCAGTAAAAGGCAAGCGCGCCAGTGCGCGAGAAATCGGAACCAAGCTGTTCCACTGCAGATATCCTGGTGATTTATTAGTTATCTTGTTTCCCCCGCGCCCCGCCGGAAACTTACGTGGCGGTCTCTCGTGACGGGTTCTATATTAAAAGGCGGAAGAAAGGAGCAGCCTTTTCGTTTTCCTACGGAGCAGAAGGTACCGCGAACGGGAAAGTTGTACGCGGCTATACGTTGGTGCGCTGCAGTCGAACGGCGGGCGGCAGCGCTCTCGTGGATTTGTGCCGCGGTATTTGATCTACGCGGCACAATGGGATAAATCTCGTTCCATTGTATTTTATCTGCAATGCCGTGCGCGATGTTATTTTAGTGGCTTCGATGTCGCGCATTCTTTTCCCAACACGTTTCCCGTCTGTCCTGGTCTTCCCACGGAAAAATTCATATTCTCTTCAATGCAATCTGTATACATATTTAACGTCATACAAAAAAGAATTACCTATTCGTAAAGTTATAAGTGCGTTTCTCTCTACTGTATTATGATGTCATCGAAAAGCCATGAGAAACGCATTTATGCCAAACACAATGAGTGCGAAATATAGACTTAAAATACGATGACGTATTCTGCATTTTAAA
The DNA here is from genome assembly GCA_963678675.1 of Xiphydria camelus. Taxonomy (NCBI): domain Eukaryota; kingdom Metazoa; phylum Arthropoda; class Insecta; order Hymenoptera; family Xiphydriidae; genus Xiphydria; species Xiphydria camelus. Next base: position 23,574,237 of record OY783194.1, read on the forward strand.
TATTATTTTCCAGTTTAATTGAGGCGGAAAATTATAAATGAAAAAATATGGGGTAAATAATTGTTCCTAAATTTTTTCCAATTTACGGTAAAAGAAATTAATGAGAGAACCGTATTACTTTAAAGAGTCGTTACACTTATTACCTATTAATTTGTATCGTGCTTTCTAAAATAGAATCAGTCTGTTTTTTCAAAAAGTAATTATTAAAGTCACTTTAATTTGAAAGTCTTGCTAATGAGTCTATGCAGTTGAAAATTTTGTTTTTTTTTATTTAAAAACATGCTTGTAAAAATTGTATTAAATTTAACCTATTTTCATATGTTACTTTAATACAATTCATATGCGTTGATTGATTTTAATACATTTTTAATATGATTTATACGTAAAACGCAAGAACTAATATCATATATGTTTCTGAGGCTATGTTACACTGTAAATAAAATTTGTATTAAGTTTAATATAATTGTATATGAAGCTCTTATCTAATACGTGGTAATTAAAATTAATATACTACGTCGTGAAATTTATGAGGGAAATTTTATAAGAAAATATATTAATTTTCATAATTAATAATCACTTGTTGGAAAAAAGCTTTATCTAAAAGTATATTAATAATAAACATTTTTAAAAATTGTATCTGAGTTCTAATTTGATTAATTAAAGAAATGAGTTGTTTCTGAAAATTTCACCGATCACTTCTGCAAAAAAAGACGAAAAGTTTGAGTTAAAAATCAACGATAATTGTATGCCACACAATTAAATGGTTGCATTAACTGATAATACATTTATTTTGAATATTTCTTCAAGTCAAAAGATACGAAGCGATCAATTGAATTAACGCAAATAAAATGTTGCTTCATCACAGAAAAACCACTTAATTTATGTTAAATATTTGACGTAATTGTTGTATTATTTTCAACACATGAGCTTTTAGTTAAATTAATACCAAAATTCGTGCGGGCCTCTTGAGACCTGCAAAATATGTTAGATTTACTACAAAAGATCCAACTATGTACTTTTTTGGAAGTTCAAATTTCTTTATTAATAAAGAAAATACTTTTTGGATGCAACGACATCTAGTCGGCGTTAATCGTTACAATTTTGATTCAATTGCTCGAATCCTGAATAAACTAGTTTATTTGAACCGACCGTTATTTGCTATTAAATCGCAACTGTTTCAAATCTCCAGTTAAAAGCTAAATAACTCCACGCGTACCATTTACCGCTCCGACATGGACGTATGAGTTGGTATCCGCGTGTTCTCCCCCTCGCGCAGAGTTACGCACACCCTCGCGTGTGTGTATCGCCGGTGCCCCGCAGAACCGTTCTCCCACCGGAGCGCAACCGGCGAAGTTGTACCACTCTAACGTACGAGACCACTTCAAGAAGTCATTTTTCTTCGGCTTAGTGGCTTTTAGCTTGGTTCTCGGAACGAAAATTGCATCGTTATTATATTTCTCTCCGCGAGCCGCGGCTAAGATAGATTTTGTCGTGCCGCTGATGAGGCTGCAGCGAGGCTAAGGAAGCGTCGGATTGTTCCGACGGGATTTTGCATCGGGACACTCTCCCGCTTGACGCTATCTACTTACAACGCAATGCAATGTGCACTTTAATTATCTCTTAGCATATTCAGTCGAGTATGTCGTATAGCAAATTGAGATAAAAACAAAGGAACAACAAACCGAAATATTAAAAAATATATTTATGGCACAATTCTATCATGAGTTATCTATTAAACAATTTATTCTATCTATTAAACAAGAAAACTCGTAGGGTAACGCGGCCTAACATTAACACTGGATTAACATTGACACATTTTCTGAATCTTATTACTTTCTGCTAGTAACTCGTATAATACTGTTCTTGTCTACCTTAAGGTTTCTCGAGCGGTACAGAAGCTTTTTCCCTGCTAAAAGTTAATCCACTGAAGTACAGTAACACTCTAAAGTATGTTCTTCGTGCGATGTGGCAACAATGTTTGACGTACAGTAGTATGTGTGTATCTGTGAGTTCAAAAATGGAGCCCAAAACATCTGGTCATGCATCTGTACGTCATGCAACGTTGCCACATTGACTTATCAAAGGTTAAATTTATAAAGAACAATTAATAAAAAAATAACGGGCTTCTTAATATGAACGTGAAAATTGGTATATATGATTTTAGTTCATTAAACTTGCTGTTCAAAAAATTTCAGAATTTTTGCACTATTTTTCTCAGAAATATCGCGGTTTGTTGGTTATAACCCATAAGAACACATGTTATTTTGTTATTCAAAAATCTTTGCAACGAGCTTCTTAAAAGACTTGAAAATTTAACTGAATTCTTGTTTACTTCAATCTACCGAATGCAATCATTTTCAAGCATTCCTCACTATTTTTAGTATAACGTTCGAGAAACCTTAATAAATACCGCATATGGTCCGCCACCTGACGCCGCGCGTGAATATCAGCGCTTTCATAATGATCACCCGATTCACAGTGTCGTTAAGTTTTCACGTGGGCGTGCATCTCCTATTTTCGACGAAGAAAACTTTTCGAAACTTTAGGTCTTTTTAAAGTGGCAAACATTTATAAATAAAATGACTATTATAATTTAATCTCTATACAAAATCACCTACTGATGTCAATTTTGGAATGTAATCAACAAAAATTGAGATTTTTTGCCGATTGCATGCAGTATAGGCGACAATTTTAACAGGTGTCAATATTAAACAGAATATGGGGTAAGATTGACATCTGACTTTATTTTTTTAAAATCATTGTTGAAAAATGATAAGTAGTAAAATAAAATGCGTCTTATATCATATAAAGAGAGAGTCAGGCTTGCTTATCCATACATTATCAAATATGATAACTTCAGTTTGCTATATATTTTAAGCCAGTAAGTGAAGTGGTGTCAATGTTATAATGTAAAGTCTAGTGTATCATATTCCTATATACTTTATCTCTATCTCGCACCTACACATTTGATTTCCTATCGATGCGCTTTGTCTCGTATAGATGCACCACCCTAATTCCAGTTACTACAGGGGGAGAGTTACCAAAAATCCAATTTCATCCCCACGGATTATCCCCAAGCATGCCCAGAAAAAAGAGGATCATTGTATCAAAGAATCGTTCCTTCCGATTGTATTGAAGGAATAATTTCTTCGATTCGAAAAATTTGTTTCAAAAAATAGTGTTTTTCCACAAATAATCGATTTATTATTTTAATAGATACTAATTAGGTACGGTTTTTGAATCAAATATGTATTTCTTTTCATAAAATACATTTTTTGAATCAGTTAATCATTTTTTTAACAAAAAAAACTATTTCTCTGTTTCTTACCATCCACAAGGCCGATTCTTTATAATTTGATGATTTTGTTCTTCTCCGTGGCGACCTTTCGCGCCGCTCATTCATTTCTCGCCAAGAATTTTCGTTCCTCGTCTTTCTCGCCCGCGAATGCGATTCGCAGTGACGGTCGTCCTTAATTCGCGGACACCGGTATGTATAAGGCACCCTAATCAAGCTCTCCGGGAAATAAAGCCGAGCGCTGTGGGAGCTAACTAACTGGAGTATTACTACCTAGTGGTAGGAAGGGCAAAGAAGAGAGGGAGAGAGCTAGAGAGGGGGGGGGAGACGGAGAGAGAGAAAGGCTACTTACTGCAGCACAGGTCCACCGGCAAGCGAGTGGTAGCGCCGAACTCGTAAGTACTTCTGATAGGATTTACCTCCCTTCTCCTCCTCCACCTAAGCGCGTCTTCAACGTCTGACGCGGAGACTGGAGACCAACCCGCCACGAAGTCTCCGCCACGCTTCCCGGTAAGATCGTTTCCACTAGCCCCCCCCCCCCCCCCCGTAAATCATTAATCAGTAGTTATAGCCGAAGTGGCTTTCGGAATATCTCGAAAACCGAACGCGAATAGTTATATACCTACCTACCTGCATCCGTGCATAATTGCATCTCCAACGAGCCTTGCAGGTCGTGATGTCAATCTCCTCGCGGCTCGTGATGTGCATTTTTTATTATTCGAAATTATATCTCTAATATTAGGTAACAGGGACTTAAGTCATGATTTTGCAAAATCCTAATAAAAGTGGTCTCAAATCACGATTTTATTCTCTTTCGATTAGTGTTAAGATTTCTCGAGCGTTATACTAAAAATAGTGAGAAATGCTTGAAAATGATTGCATTCGGTAGACTGAAGTAAAAAAAAATTCAGTTAAATTTTCAAGTCTTTTAAGAAGCTCGTTGCAAAGATTTTTGAATAACAAAATAGCATGTGTTCTTATGGGTTATAACCAACAAACCGCGATATTTCTGAGAAAAATAGTGAAAAAATTCTGAAATTTTTTGAACAGCAAGTTTAACGAACTAAAATCATCTATACCAATTTTCACGTTCATTAAGAAGCCCGTTATTTTTTTTATTAATTGTTCTTTATTAATGTAACCTTCGATAAGTCAATGTGGCAACGTTGCATGACGTACAGATGCATGACCAGATGTTTTGGGCTCCATTTTTGAACCCACAGATACACACATACTACTGTACGTCAAACATTGTTGCCACATCGCACGAAGAACATACTTTAGAGTGTTACTGTACTTCAGTGGACTAACTTTTAGCAGAGAAAAAGCCCCTGTACCGCTCGAGAAACCTTAACTGAGAACAAAATGAAATACATAAATTGTGCGTGAAAATATTTCGGTCCACCTCTCGTTAATTCTCGTCGACCAAATTGAAATTCCAAAGTAGATACGACGCCTCGGTGACGTTTTCGTGACGGACATTCGACGCACCCTCTCACCCCTCCGCCATCCAATCCCCCCACAATGAGATCACAAATTACAAGTTTGCACGTTACCTAGTCTCGCGTGCTTCCGGAGGCACACGCGCGAGTTCACGAATTAATTCATTCGGGAGATAATGGTACGCCGGCCTCCGCCTACCTTTTTGCTCGCCCCGCGCAGTCCATTCGCGGTGGTTCTCTTCGTTCACGCTTCAACCACCCTCATATATCACCCTTTCGCTCTTCTCACGCGCTTCCATTCCAATATTTATAGCGGATCTCGATATTTATATAACGCTCCTCTTTCGAGGGACGTGGAATGATATGGATTTCGAATGTTTAATAAAAGAAAAATTGAAAAATATTGGATGCATGAATAATTATGATTTATATATTTTTCTAATATTATGGAAACAACAAACATAAGTATATTCTTCTACTTTGTATGAATATAATGGTATTTGGATATATCGCGAGACTTGCTAAACTTTAAATTATGTTGCAGGGGTGCACTGTAAAACAATGTATAAAACTTAATATAAGTAGTCGTATACAAAGCTCTTATCGATTACGTGATTATGAAAATCAATATCTCCGTTATGCAATTTGTATTCAATTTAATATAATTGTGTATAAAGTTCCACAAATATTTAAAACAAATTTGACATGAGAGTCATTTTCATATTTACAGGTATTGGATAAAACTTGATATACGATTATACTAAAAAGATCAATTTTTCTTGGAGTTTACAAAAGTAGGATAAACGCTTCCAGCTTTTGATTAACTTTGAAGGCGATTTTCTCGAAGTATAGTGGAAATATATGAAAAATCGAAACAAGCTTTTTTATAGTAGGAACATAGGCAAACCTCTTTTTTTCAACTTTATCTCGATATCTCCAATCGTTTTTAAGATAATCAATTATTAATTTACATTTCAACCACACTGGGAGAAGGATTTATTTGTAGTTAATAAATGTATAATTGATTATGGCGAAAGAAATATTTCTTTGGGCCAAGTAAATATTCGTTAATTATTAGAACGTTTCTTTCATTCAAACAGAAATAGGGTAATAGCTAACGAATATTTGCTTGGCTCAAAGAAATATTTCTTTCGCCGTAATGAAATATACGTAATACAATAATTATAAATAACTATTTTCTCAGTGCACAGTGTAAACGCTGGTTGGCACACACACACACACACACACATATATAAAGGAGATATAAATATCCCACCTTCATTCGCAATGCAAAACACAATAAAAGAAAAGTACAAATTCTTCATTTTATGACTCCACATCATCGGAAAATATTTACATATTTTATTTACAATTTCTAGTAATTATTAACCGTCGAAGAATCGACGAGAGTTCCCTTTTCTATCGGTTTTTATTTCAGCGCCAGGCGACCGAGATTGTTCCAGCGCATATTCAGCGGTCCGTGCTCTTTCCCTAGGTACGCGTCGTCATTTTTCTCGAGCGAAGTTTTTCGCGGCTCTTACTTATGCCTCATTATGCCGACGAAAAGCGCGTTCGAGTGTTCTCTCCAATAGTACGTGCAACTTTAGAAAACGGAACTGCGATCCGCATGCCGTTACCCTCGTGCTATCGCGCAGCGATACGAATCTACTTGCTTACATTATATAATACATTTCACAATGTAAGGTAAAAGGGGCATACATTGACACACCTCTTTACTTACTAGTCTAAAATATATTGCAAACTGAAGTTATCAGAATTGATAATGTATGGATAAGCAAGCCTGATTCTCCCTTTATATGATATAAGACGCATTTTATTTTACTACTTATCATTTTTGAACACTGATTTAAAAAAAAATAAAGTCAGATGTCAATCTTACCCCATATTCTGCTTAAGATTGACACCTGTTAATATTGTCGTCTATACTGCATGCAATCGGCTAAAAATTTCAATTTTTGTTTATTACATTCCAAAATTGACATCAGTAGGTGATTTTGTATAGAGATTAAATTATAATAGTCTTTATATTTATAAATGTTTGCCACTTTAAAAAGACCTAAAGTTTCTAAAAGTTTTCTTCGTCGAAAATAGAAGATGCACGCAATAGAAGATAGAATAGAAGATGAATTAAATAATTACAAAGGTTTGAAATTCACAAAATTACTGTAAAATTTCAACCTTTATAATTGTTTAATTAATTACCCTAACGAAATGTAGTAAATTGTACTTTTCATGATTTTTTATGTAGATTATTATCCACTTTGTTTCATTTCAAAAGATCAATTGCAAGTGTGTGAAAACCAGCACTCACTCCTGGGAGTTGTCAACTTTGAGGGTTAATTTCACCCCCTAGAAATGTTTTTCCGCAGATAAAAAAAAATACGTACCTCTTAGATTTTGATGTAGAATAACATATATCAAAATGAACGAAATCGGCTAGGTACACCTGGGACGGTTTCCTTGTTAGTATTAAAAACGATAATAATATTTAGTAAAAAGAAATCATGTTCGCAAAAACCCTTATGCGATTCTAAACTTTTTCATCACTCTTTTTTTTTATGAGATTTATTTTCCCATCGCGCGACAAAAATGCGGAGGTCGATTTGTACGTCGATGTAAACAAAATTGGAGAAATCATTAGCGCGCGGTCTCGGATTTGCTCTGCGACCCTCGAGGATTTCCATACTAGTCCGCCGGCGGACCGCGCGGAACGTTGCAGTGCACTTAATTAACGGGGGAGGCGCTGCAGCGCTCGGCCCTCCTTTCCGGCGCCGTAGCGTGGCATTATAGACCGCAAGCTCGACACCGTTGTTCGATTTGCATTTCCGACCTCGGAAGTTCTGGAAACATCGGCTCGTTGCGCCGTTTCTGCGATCGTCCGATAAAATGACCAATATCCGTGTCTGGAAAGTCGCCAGCTTGCCCGTACGACGGGAAGATGTCGACCTTTAGCGCACTTTCGATATTTGCTCCGATAAGCTTTCCGATACAATGTGTCGCGATCCCTCGCGAACCAACCCCACCAACCCCTCGAAAACGTCTTCTCGTCGTACCCCGACGATACCTACCCGCTTAATCTTTATTTATACAGGCCGTCTCATTTTCAAAGTTCTAATAAATTACAAACTTTTGAAGGGGGTAGTCTCCTGAAACGAGGTGTTTTTTTAAGAATTTTTTTTCATGGTAAATATTTTCTTAGAATTTTAATTTTTTTCGCACATACTATTAGAGGTCTTAGACTGACAGAAGAAATTTTTTTTTCGTTCTTCGATGACTTTCTTTCTTGGTAAAGTCGCCTAAACATACTCCTGTTTGCATCTGATTGACATGATTATCTCGACTTTGGAATGTCTGAAAGCAGAAATTCAAGTCGATTCTTGAAGTATAGAGTTCCCGCTATAGTCCGAACTAGGATTTTATACTTTCGATACAAACAAAATAAATGGCGGACTTTGGAAATTTTTGACCTCATATTTTCAACTTGAATTGCTTATAATTTGTTTACATATTAATAAATAATTATATGGCTAGTTTCGACTATAGGCATTCTTGTGTAGAATAAGCCCTTAAAATTTAAGCCTGATCGGTTGGATAGCTTTTCTTGAATCATGTCAACGAGGTGTAAAAACGTTGTTTCGAGAAAAACGCGTTTGAAGTTTCTGTATGGAATAGAGTTTCGCGAGATCCGCTGCTTCTCTCTCTTTGCCAATTTTTGAGCACGTTTTCGAACCTTCCAGAGTAAATCACAGTTTCTGCCATATTTCTACCTATATTGACTACAAAAATATGACGGTTTTGAAAAATTGAATTGTTGAAAAAATTTGAGGAGACTAACCCCTTAAATTTACTTTTTTCTCAAAACCATGATTAGGTTTCTTATTTAAAAAAGAAACTTATTTTCGTATAATCGATGCTGGAACGATCCATATCACTCATTTGCTGCAACAGTGACGTCACTAAAAATTGGAAATTTCATGAAACGTTTTTCGATTATTGCAATCTTGCAAAGATATAATATTGAAAAGCTCTATTAACAATTTTGTTATTATATTACTGCTGAGGAACACAAGCAATACGTTTACATTCTCACGAAATTATAATAATGAAGCCAACTTTTAAACACGTTTTCTGAAAAATTTGCAATTTCGAGTTACGAAACTGTTGCAGCAAATAATTAATGATACGTTATATTGTACTTAAATGGTAAAAAAGTCAGATTGTATGCAACGATCATTCTTCCTTAAATCGTCGTATTTTTGTATACGTACTTTTGTTATTTCTTGTACATACCTATAGTGCGGGATAAAATTGAAAAGCGGCCAATCGGCCCCGCTAATTGGCACGTGGCTATGAGCGATCGAGATACGAAGTGGATTACAATCGAATCGCTGTTCTAGAAACAGGCATCGCGCGCGAGCCATTCGAATTGGAATTATACTCGAAAAATGCACAATGGCATTATATCCGTTCGCAGGCATTTGACTGAACGCGGACCGCTCGGTGATCAGGTGGAAAGTTTTTATCGCCTAACGAGAGAAGGCATCGATCTGTGCTTTAAAAAGAGGAGACGAAATAGATTTGATGGGTTATTCGCTCTATTCTTCTCCCGTGCATCAGTAATTGTAAGACAATCCGACAAAAGTCAAATTGTTTATAAGTATCACTTTCTCATTATTTATCTTCACAATTAAAGTGACTCTCATTGGAAATATGAATGATGTAATTGTTGAAAGTTGATATGCGAGTTCAAAATCGATTATCTTGAAAACAGTTACAGATATTGAAAAAATGTTTCAACAAAAAATGTTTGCCTACATGTTTACTATAAAAAGGCTGCCTTCGATTTTTCTCGTATCTCCACTGTGTTTTGAGGTAATCCAAGTTCAAAGTTGAACGGAGACTGGGGCGTCTATTCAACTTTGGTCCTAAGGTCGATTCGGTCTTCTCACAAAAAAATATCCATATTTTAAAATGCAATTTATAATTTGTATATATGTTTAATATCACACGAAAAAAATGTCTGAAAAAATAATTGTTCGGACAGTTATAAGCGTATTTCTCTCTACAACGTTAAAGCGTCATCGAAAGGTAAGAGAGATGCACTTATGGCAAGCAACGAATACGAGAGAGATAGGCTTGCAACACGATGACGTAGCTGCATTTCTAAATGTTGCTTTCCAGCTTAACCCCTTCAGACCTGGTGTACACGAGAATGTACATTGGATTTGAGCTATTTTATTAAAAAATGTTACGCAACAATACAACTTTGTACTGTTTGCACATAAATATAAGAAAATTTAAAAAATGAAGATTGCAAAAATATGTTAAAATATAATAATACCCCAAAGGCTAAAACGTCATTAACAATTTTTTTTACTCCGCGAAAAAAAATCAGGTCTAAAAGGGTTAAATATGGCCAAAAATAAAAAAAATGAAAGTGTACGGGGTAAATGATATTGTTTAAATTTTTCAAATCTGCAATAAGAAAAATTCGCAAGAAAATCGAAATGCAGGCCTCACAATGTGTCCCTATTTACTCTGCGTAAAAGTGTCCTATTTTGACACCGCATTCTAAAAGTACTCTAATATTGTAAAATGTTCCTAAAGGCACCCTATTTTAAATAATTTGAACATGGATATAAAGATATTCTTACATTCGTGAAATTTAACTGTGTTAACTAAATACCATGAACTGATTGTGAGTTGTTTTCATTCATGCTAATAGTAGAAAGCACGATTTGAGTTAGTGATAAAATGTAGAACGTGTATTTTATATTTACATATACAAAAATTAATTTTTGCCAAGAAATTTTTTTTATTACTACAGATTATTTGCAGCTTTGTTATTTTATGTTCATAATAAATGTATAAGTTACCTATGTTTAAACTAAACTGCTTTTAACTACTTTGTAGAAAGAAAGTATAGAAAACGTATATTATATTATACAAACAAGCTTAAAAATAAAATCAATTGATTTTTAGGCTTGTTTGTATAATAGATATACATTTTCATATAATACTTTCAAAGATGATCATACATTTCATTATTTTCCATTTACCCTATTTTGCCCCTACATATTTCGAAAAAAATCTTACACTATTTCCCCTAAATTAAAGTTTAGGGATGCTGTGAGGCCCGCAATTGTAAAAAATATCGCACAATTATATCTATGTAAAGCTATACCGACGTTTTCTTCTCCCTGCTTATTTTTCTTACCTGTATACGTATACGGCTAGATTTATAACGTCGCACTTTCCAAGCTTTCTTGCGTTCCTGCCACAATTCGAGCCAAGGGAGATGACGAGCAATTTAGCCGTTCTTATTCTTTATGGTCGACCAGCGATTTTATGTATCCCGACGATAAGAAGGGCGATTTATTCTTTGCCAGGCGCGTTTACGATTCGCCTCGTTACGGGAGCGATCGTGAATCCGTTCGGATGGAAAAGTATTCCGGGCAGTTCGTCTTATCCGTTGCACGCGTCGCTCGGTTTATCGACCATTTTGTACGCGAGCATAAAACAATAGAGAAGGAGAAAGGTTGCTTGTAAATAGTGGATTATATATATGAGGAGCACAGTTCCAAAACTCGTTTAGTCCATTCGCAGTTTGTCCTATAATTGCTAATAGTTTAGCGATTATAAGACAAACTGCGAATGGACTAAATGAGTTTTGGAACTGTGCTCCTCATATATTGTATGCATTTTATAATCCCTAGAGATGAGTTTTCAAAGTGCATTTTCTCCTGTTTTTTTTTCTTTCAGAGGAGTTCAGCTCGACTCAATCGAGGAGAAAGTGAACTTCTTAATAAGGCTGATATTTGAAACGAAGGTTTGCCATTTTAGGGTAACCATTGTTAAAATGTCTAATAGAAAAATGTGATTGAAGCAATCACAATATGTATACTTAACTTCGATTGGGTGCTGTAAAAATTTCAGAAAATAAAATTATTACGTATATAGTAAGCAGGAAATTACTGAAACTATACATGATCTTTTTTTTCTTTGATACTTTGGTCTCCAAAAAAAGAAGACATATTTTTGAAAAATATTTTTAGGGCCTGTCCAATTAAAAGTAGAGTTTAATTTATCGTTTTTATAATAACGAATTCTCGTAGAGCAATTACAACTTTATTGCAGCCGCACTGTGCTATTAAATGGTGCAATATTTTAATAAAAAAAGAAGTTATTCAGGCCCTTTGCGAATCTTCGTTACTTGCGTCAAAAATTTACGACGCTAGTTCCAATCGAAAAATGTGTTCCGTAAATCCATCGCAAAATTCCCAGTGACTCTTGACACGGCAATCCGAGGAGGGAGCAAAACAGCTAAATAAATCTCATTTTTGAGCTGCGTCAAAGTGTCTTCGAGGGCTGATTGGCTGGCGGTACGACATCACGTCCCGTTGCATCCCCCGACTTCGTAACGCTATTTTCAGCCGGGTGGCATCGATCGCTACTAAATTATTTCGAGTGCCCCGCCACTGGGTGGCTAGCCCTAGCTGATGAAACTGACCTACATCTCGCCCGTCAAGACATCCATGAAAATGCGCTCGAAGTGCGCGTCATAGCAAGCTTCCGCGATCTTCGATTTTGTGTCAAACCCGTACTGTGGAATGGAGAACGAATCAGTTCGAACCAGAGTAAACAAATTTGATGCCGATTTGATTAAAATATGATCAAGGATAGATCATTCTCGATGTGATCCAAAAATGATCCGAATTATAAAAATGGTATGATCTTGATGTGGTGTGAATTTTTGATGTTATTTGTATCCATTTTTTATTACATTTTCATCTTCTTTTAATTTGAAAATGAAAGTAATCCTTTTAAGTTTATTAAATATCATTAAAAAATTGAAATTGGATCAAAATCTAATCAAAAATTGATATAAATGAGATGAAAAATGGACCACCATTAAGATCGTGCTATTCTTAGTCTTTGGATTATTCGTACCACATCGAGAATGACATATTTTTGTCCATATTTCGATCAAACTGGTATGACATTCTTAACTGGGGTAATCTTGGAGCAAATTTTGATAATCTCAACAAATAATTAGTCGAAATGACTTGAATACTTAATTCTTCATCTCTTAATGTGCGACATTTCCTATTATCTCGTTCAAATTTGAAAAATTAATTCTTTTTACATTTTAAGGTTTTTTGTTTACTTCTTTAAATCGACTTTTATTTTATTTTATTTCATTATCAATAGGCTTTATTTAGAATGCGACTTGTTCATTGAATTTTTTTTTAATTTTAGGAAAGGTAATTGCTTTTGGATTCACAAAGTACTTATCTATTATTTCTGTTATAGAAATGTTTTTAGTTTGTAATAGAAACGAGAAGTTTTTTTGCGAACAATATTTTATTGATTATTTCTGAATAATGTATACTGCACGTGATGTACTTTGAAGAAAATCTCCCCAAATAAACATTCCAATTGTTAAATTCAAACGTTCTGCCATATATCTGGCGTAAAATTTTCCTTCGGCGTAACGCCGCGTCCGCTGAATTTTCCGCTCGTTCAACACGTACGCGGCACGCGGTAAAGCGAATATCGAAACCCGCACGTTCCGATTCTATCTCTCGGGCAAAGCGTGTTTAATGAAAATCGTTCTCGCGATACCCGCGTGCTCGAAATTAACGAATATTACTCGAACGTTGCAGTTATTTCATTGAAATTAATAGCGCTAATCACGTCGCGCGATTTACCGCACCGCGGGGAATCCAAACGTGTTCGCAGATCGATATGAAATACAAATTTTGTGAAAAAAAAAAGTACTTTCGAAAATATTTAATGTAGCCTTTCGTTACGTATACCGTAACCCCCGTAATACAAATATTGTTTTGGGAATGGATTTATAATACACGACAGAAATGGAAAAAATTTGTATACCAATAAATATGGGCCCAATCTTTTTTAAATAATGGCTAGGTACTTATACGATATCTATTCTAATTTTTAAATGTTTTTAAAATCAAAATTTTTACGAGAAATTCGAAATTTTTAGTCAAAAAGTATTTACACAAAACAAATAATACAAAGGGGAAGAAAATAAGAAATAATTAAATGAAAGAGATCTTTTTAGGGAATATCCGTTTTCTCGTACTTTATTAGCTTATTGTTAGTCTAGTGATCTAAGGAAATACAAACGAATTAATACTTTCGACTCTCTCCTACTTTTATTTTAAAAAGGTTTTCTTTAAATCCTAAGATAATGGAATTCTTGCGCGTAGTTTGTTGAAAAATATAATTTAATATGTTGTATATACCTAACCTTTCTGCAAAGATGCGTTTTGCTTCGTTTAAAATAAATTATCTTACTAGCAAAACAAAATATAAGAAAAACTTTTAATTGAAAGTTGTTCCATTTAAGAGATTAAACATTTTTCGTACAAAGGCTTTTATTGTATCTCGCTTTGCTTAAATTAAAAGTGTGTTTAGAGCTGTAAACTTTGGGAGGTTAGTTTACTATCTTAAATAAAAGTTAAATTAATTCCTCCAAGTGAGGTTTTGTATTTCTAGATAAACTTTGAATTTATCAAGATCGACAGTAAAAAAGGGAACTTATAGCTATACATATTTACAGTCTCATTGTAACATTTTATTCAAAAACTCACCTCATATCATTTAATAAGGTCGCCAGTATAGATCACACACACACACACACACACACACACACACACACACACAACAGCTCTAAAATAGAATATGTTCGAACATTAATGTACACCGCGTGACCCGTTAGAGCGAATCGGCCCGGATGCGGTGCTCCTAAAAGCTCGAGATTACGAGTCTGCTTTCCCGTCTATTCTAAGAAATCGATAAAAAACGACATGGCCGCCCGATATATTTCAGAATGATTTTCTCGAGAAAAGACAATGAAGGTATCTCGAAGCGCGTTTAACGCAGAAATAATTAATTTCATTGACTTGTTACACGTCCTCCACGGATAAGTTGAGTATTTGAGATAAAATAATATTTCAAATATATATGTTTTTCCGAGCTTTTTGTATGCTTTGTAAGTACTTACAATATATTTTGAGTCCATTAACAAAAACATGTTTCCAATTTCTTAATACACAGCCAATGTTTTTAAATATATTTCGATTTTCTAAGAAATGTATTCTTTTTGCTCGTACATTCAAAATATATTTAAAATGTGCCAGAAAATATTTTAAGTACTCCCCAACTATACAAATATATTTTTATATTAGGTGTACAACTTTGCTTCCGCCGTTTTCCTATAGATTGCTTACGAGAAAAACGGCGGAAGCAAAATTATACACCTAATATATTATGTATATCACAAATACATAACTTTTCCGTGGGGAGCTCCTCGACACCAGACAATTTTTCTTCAAAATATCTCTTCTTGAAACGGTAAATAATGGAAATAAACGGAATTACTGTCCTGAGTGGAAAATCCTGTAAGTATATTATTTACGATTTTAAAAAAATTTCACAAAATAAGCAAAGGCGATCCTCGGCATCGGCGACTTCGTTTCCATAACGGAGCACGCATAGCATTATCCTTCTTCGCCTGTATAACCTGACGGATACGGGTTCTCTATGCACGATGGCTACTCCCACATACTGAACCAGTAATCGTTACAGCACAACACGTTATCGCCCCGTGCCATGCGGTCGAACGACGCGCGCGCATAGTCACTGATCCGGATAATTATAAATATACAGAATTTTACTCTAACGCGATTTTCAACCTTCCCGCAATGTAGGCATAGCCCAGATCTTCCATATTACGGCGTAGCGTATGATCTCGTCCATATAGCAATAAATTATGGGACCCATGGACCTGTCCCAAGCAATCTGTTCCACTCTGCTCCTGGCAATTCGAAGTTCATCTGATTTTAATCGTAGATACGTATTTTTTATTTCTTTAAGAAGATTGTAAGCAAATATTGCGAAAAAAATGTTCATCTGGATATTTCTCATCAAAGATGTACTTTTTTAAATGAACAAGGCTCACATTCCTTTATAGCAATGCATTTTTTATATAATTTTGAGGTAAAAGTAAGATAGGCGCCCCAGTTTCGGTTTAACTATGAACGCGATTATTTCAAAACACAGCGAAGACATACGAAAAATGTAGACTAGCT
The DNA here is from genome assembly GCA_963678675.1 of Xiphydria camelus. Lineage (NCBI taxonomy): Eukaryota > Metazoa > Arthropoda > Insecta > Hymenoptera > Xiphydriidae > Xiphydria > Xiphydria camelus. The sequence continues at coordinate 23,590,115 of OY783194.1, forward strand.
TTTTATGCTAAAAATTTAGATACACTTTTTATTTAAACTTTTCTTCCATATCCACAATTGATTGTAAGACAGTCAATTTTAAACTTATCCTTCGATCGGAGCATCTATCCCACTTTTATCCTAATAATGTAACCGAAGTTTGAAGTTCCACGTTTAACTTCATAAAAAAGTACTAAGCAATAAAGGTTCATTGAAAATATAGTAGAAAAGTGTCATGTAGTGATGTTAACGATCCCATAGCTGGCCATATTACGGCGAAGCATTATTTCACTTATTCATTCAAGAAAATTAAAGGATTTTTTTTATCGCGCACTTAATATAATACAAAAATGAGTTATTGATTTCAATAAAAGAAGAGAGTCGAGCAAATGCACGTCTCCGGTGTGTTTAGCTGGCGCAGGGGAAAGTGGACAGAACAACAAATTATAAAAGATACTTTCCATTAAAGATACCGCTGCAACTTGTTACAATTAACACCACGGTGGTGTCAATAGTAATACCTCAGGGTATCGGTTGTAACGAATATTATGTCATAATAACACTGAGTATAATAATACGAAAATCAACGTGAAGCGTAACATTATGCAAAATGAAAACAATGAGAAAAATAATGACCGTGAGATCTCAAACATCATAATAAAAGTCATTATCGTCAATCCAGTATTCAGTCAGATATTCAAGGACTCGGTTTCAATATTTTGTAAATTTGTTTGTCTGAGAATGAAAATCTACATGTACAATATCGAATGGTAGCCGAAATCATGATAATTGCCTCTTCACCGCTTATAATCTAAACTAGAGTATGACTTAGAAGCTAAAGTGGCCTATGTAACATGTTACAAATGACACCGCTGTGACTGTTACTTTCGATACCACCGTCACTTGTTTCAATTACATGTCCATTAAACTCACATATAAGCGATAAATAAGATTGATACATACCTCATTCCAAAGTTTGATCTTTGCTTATTTACGTGAAACAATGTGACTATGAAAAATTGTTGTGGCACTAGTCGAAGGAAAATAAGGGCGGACAATAAAAGTAACGATTTGGTAATGATTTCAATGAGACAAGTACTGATAAGCTTATACTGGCGACTACCTTCTATCTTTTTTGCCGCTGACTTATGTCTGGTAAAAATATAGAACGATGTATATATTTCAGTTTTTCGTCAACAAATGATGTCGCTACAGTCAATATTACAATAGACTCCACTTTACAACCGACACCACTCTCCCCTATTTTGTTCGGCCAACTCGAATCCCTTCTCTCTGCACGTGCTCGTGCGATTGGAGGCCACGAGTTGCATTATTCGGCGCGTTTGTCACGGAAGGTTCGTTTGCGGTTGGAAAATGTGTGTCAAAGTGAACTCCGAATCCTCGCTCGCATCCCTTCTCGCGAAATGACCTAGATGAAACACAGCTTTTAATTTTATTAGGAGGTTGCATTGCAAGCCGTTGTTCCCCTGTAGATGGCTCTAACTACCTACTTATGTATGTCGTGCGCAGCGACTAATACCTTTTCGTATCACTCAAAATTATGGACATTTCTCATTAAGATTCAGTCATTAAATTGCCATTTTTTGGTTAATGTAAGTCTATGTCTATAACCTGAGAAAATGGAACGCGATGTGTTGTTTTTTCGATGTGTACTTCTACACTACTCAGATTTGTTTAAAAGTACTGCTACAGCTCATCAATTACTTATGCAAACTTATGCTGAATCTGCTCCATTTGAAACTGTATGTAGAGAGACTGGTTTCGTCGCTTTAAAAGTGGAAACTGATGTTCACGACAAACAACGACCAGGTAAAACAAAGAAGTTTGAAAATGAACAACTGCAAGCTGTATTGGAAGAAAACTCTATTTAAGGTTTCTCGAGCGTTATACTAAAAATAGTGAGAAATGCTTGAAAATGATTGCATTCTGTAGATTGAAGTAAAAAAAAAAATTCAGTTAAATTTTCAAGTCTGTTAAGAAGCTCGTTGCAAAGATTTTTGAATAACAAAATAACATACGTTCTGATGGGTTATAACCAACAAACCGCGATATTTCTGAGAAAAATAGTGAAAAAAGTCTGAAATTTTTTGAACAGCAAGTTTAATGAACTAAAATCATCTATACCAATTTTCACGTTCATTAAGAAGCCCGTTATTTTTTTTTTTATTAATTGTTCTTTATAAATGTAACCTTTGATAAGTCAATGTGGCAACGTTGCATGATGTACAGATGCATAGCCAGATGTTTTGGGCTCCATTTTTGAACTCACAGATAAACACATACTACTGTACGTCAAACATTGTTGCCACATCGCACGAAGAACATACTTTAGAGTGTTACTGTACTTCAGTGGACTAACTTTTAGCAGGGAAAAAGCCCCTGTACCGCTCGAGAAACCTTAAACACTCTGAAAATTGGCCCAATAGCTTGAAGTCGATACGAATCTACAATTTCACGACGTCTACATGCCGTGGGAAAGATTCAAAAAGAAGGAAAGTGGCTGCCACATGAATTGACCGAAAATGCTATTGCTGATCGTCTGAACATCTCGGTTTTTTTGCTTGCGAAGCATAAAAAGAACAGTTTTTATGGCGTATCTTAACCAGTGATGAGAAATGGATCTATTTCGACAACCCGAAACGCAAAAAATCATGGGTTGATCCTGGCCAACCATCAACGTCGATACCAAAACGAAACATCCACGGTCACAAAACAATGCTTTCAATTTGGTGGGATATGGAAGGTGTCGTTTATCATAAGCTGTTGAAACCGAATGAAACAATTACCGCCGAACATTACCAACAACAACAATTGGAGCGTTTAAATGATAATTTGATGCAAAAACGGCCATCAGTTGCATAAAATCGCTGAAAAGTGATTATTCTTCACGACAATTTCTCGGGCCTCATGTTGCTAGAGCCGTGAAAGAAACATTGATGAAGCTTGAATGGGCAGTTCTCCCACACCCAGCGTGACCCCGAGTGATTATCATTTATTTAGATCGATGCAACATGACTCGGAAGATACACACTTCCATAATTACCATGAAGTCAGAGATTGGGTTGCTGAGTGTATTAGCTCAAAAACTAAACAATTTCTTCATCGCAGGATTCAACTTCTGCCAGAAAAGTGGGAAAAGGTTATAACTTCCGAAGGCAAATACTTCAATTGAGGTATTCACACATTTTACAACGATATAATATTTTTAAAACAAGAAAAAACAGCGGCTTTAATGCAACCCCCTAATAAAAATTCACCCATCGAGCCGCCGATACTGTACGACAGGATACGTGAGGAACTCGGCGAGGTATCATCGGTTAACTTTCCGCCGGAATCGCAACTCCATTCCCATCTGATATTAAGAAACTTTTCAGCGAGACTACCTCGCCGCTCGCTCGATATGAGGGGGCGCTTACACCGCGCGTCGTTAGTACTGTGCGTCGGACGGGGGCAGGCTAAACACCCAGTCGGCCGCTCGTACCGCGATGCATCCCGCGCGAAATCTGGGCGAGCGAGTCAAATACTTTCCATTCGCTCTCGCCGGTCATCCGGAAACAAACAATCCACTCGGAATGGGAACGGTGTCTAATTTGGTCTCTTGAGGCTCGGGCAATAAGCCTAATGGAAGACGCTCGTTATTCCGCGGGGATCTTCCACTAAACATCGAAGATGAAGAATTCATGGAAGCGACGGTTCAACGAATGCCGTGGGCAATGAACCTGACTCGTGTTGTATATCCTTCTCTGCGGAGACTCAATGAAACGGTAATGAATGGGAATGAGCACTCGGCCTATCTTAACTGATGGTACTTGAGGACCAAGTGTTCAGTGACCGCTGTGAACTGCGTACAGATATCATTTATGTTTTCTGATCATTCTGAATAATATAGAGAACCTGACATTCGTTTTGTTTTCTACAAAGCAACTTCCGTTAGGCTTTATCATCGTAGTCTTCGATGAACTTGAGAGGTCATCTTTTTTAACCCTCCTTGGGTGATATTTCACCTATTTTCAATTTCGAAGAGTTCTATTTATCCTAATTTACAAACCATAGGATTGACTTTCAATGCATTTGCTCAAAACGTAATCTTACGGCAAAAATACATTATTTCATAGCCTAAATTAAAATACACAAAACAAATTAACATGTTACATGAATAATCTTTGAGTAATAGTTCACCCATACATGTTATTAATCTGGGTCATCGTCTATTTGTTTACGTGCGCCTTTGTGGTTGAAGCCAGCCGCTGATGCTTGTTGACGTAAATTCGCGATATACAATATAATACAAAATCGAGAAACCAGAGGTAGAAACTCTTTTGTTTCTTAATTTTCAAAGTAGCAGTTAAATTGTTGTTTAAGAGACTACGAGGCATCTGAACAGTATTGTTTTAAATCGCAGACTAAACAGTGATTTCATAAAATTAGTATTGGGTGAAACATCAGCTGTGTGCGGGCATTTGTGTAGGAAGAAAAATTAAATACAGGGTGAGGCAGTGAAACGGCACGATTTCAGTTCGGGCTGAGGACCTTGGTGGGGGGTCACGAGAGTGGGAGACTGGACCTTTATCGTCAAAACAGGTGAAAATGTTAGTAGCCATGGAATGTTGGTGCAGTGAGCAACGCTCGTTTGCTGTTTAGGCTTCTTACAAAAATTCGGATAGTTTTGTTTTGTTAATACTCAATGCGCTTTCCGTCGTGAGTTTAATTTACCCCCAAGGGCTCCCGTATCATCTAAAACCAGAGAAGATTTGAAAGAGCGAATTGGGCAAGAAATAAACAACATTCTCTGTTATGCAACGTCATGAACGGATTCACTCTCAGGCTCCGATAATGTGTGAAAAAACAAGGACGTCATCTGTCTGACACCATCTTCAAAATATGATTATTTTTCATGTAAATCTCCATTAATGTAGACCTGATTTATGCTAAAATAAAACAACTTTTTTTTTATCTGTATTTTTTTGCGATTTTTTAAAATCCTGTCGTTTCACTGCTTCACTCTATACTCGACATATAGTAAATAGTAATACACGACTAAATTAATCTGCTATTTTCGATGCTGTGGACCTTCAGGTTCGTTAAAGTCCAAAGAAAGGAAAATATTGAGCAAATGCAAAAAGCGGCAAGAATGTATATGTATATTTAGAATACTCATTACCTACAGGTATAATACTTTTTTTATATGTCTCAAATACATAACTTTTTAAATTTTATGTACGACACTGATGAAGCATATGCTACACCACTTCTTTTTTGCATTCTGTTTGAATTGATGGTTATTAGTTTGTTGATAACTATCGAAAAAACAGTTTATAAACAAAATCATCTGGCAAAAGTATCTATCTTATTAAAAAAATGTTTATATCCTAACCCCATTCATCGCCACGCTGATGCTCATAATATCAATCCCACGTGACCCGCTCTATCGAGAGATCGGAAAATGCGCGCGATCCGCTCGCACCCCCGGAATTGGCTGCAACAGAACCCGCCGCGATTCGACACGAGAAAAGCCGGGAATAAGGCGGGAATCGACGATTCGAGAGTAAGTCGCTCCCGATATCTTCGTTCGTGCACCCTACCCCCACCTCGGCTACGGAATGCACCAGACAATCGAAGACACTCGACGTTCCATTTCCGGAACGATATAAGACGAATTCACCCCCCCCCCCCCCCCGCCTCGCTTCACCTCTTTCCAGCTCCTCATCTGTCACCCCACGCGCCGCTCTTTCTCGTACTTTCTCATTCTCTCTTCTCCTACGACGAATGGGAAACAAACACCTGCTTATTCAGGCAAAATGGTGTGCTACTATAGACAACATATGGGTATACTATTGGCGCCTCTAGTGTTGGAATTATCCCAAGCGTAGTGACATTTGGTCATTTGGTTATCCGTTTTAAACATTATAATCCATACTTCCATACTAATGTGCTAATATACTAATTAATATTGATATATTAATACCAATATATTAATGCTAATATATTAATAAACCGACATAGTGATTATTTGGTTATCAGTAATGACATTTGGTCATTTGGTTATCCGTTTTAAACGGTATAATCCATACTTCCATACTAATGTGCTAATTGATATATTAATACCAATATATTAATGCTAATATATTAATAAACTGACATACTGATATATTAATACCAGTAATATCATAAATACGAAAATGAGTGTCTATACGCTTGTTACGTCTCTTCACGGTTAAACTACCGAACCGATTTCGATGAAATTTGGCAAAAAGGTGGCTTAAAGCTTAAAAAGGGATATAGATTATGTGACGTCATCATAAATTCAATATGGCGGAATTCAATGAAATCCGGCAGGCGACATAATAACATTGACAATAATCGTCAATTCAAAAAAGTATAATAATTCAAATTCCATGCGGACAAAATCACGGCTAACAGCTAGTTCACTATAATTCTGATTAAATTATCATAATTAAAAACCACCATGCATGTACCATATGAGGTTAAACTTACTCGCCAGGAAATAAACTTCAATCACTATTATCTCATTATTTATGAACTTTTGGCTGCATCGATATAAGACTTTATTGTAGCTAAAAATGTAATCTTCAAAAAAGTATTACACAATTATGAACCAAAAGCTAGTAAATACTAAGATAATAGTGATCGAAGTTTCTTTCCTGGCGAGTTAGTTTAGCCTCATGTTATATACGCCAACTTGCAACCTTGTAATTTGCGAATCTGTCCTTACGATTGTTCGAAGTTTCGCCACTAGAGTGAAAGCTGGCGCTAGCGCTCATTCTACGCGCTCTCTCTATACTGGTCGACTTTACTTCACGACTGTACAATCGCTAGTGTGCAAGCGGTCTTCGCTTCACTCTACAGACTGTAGCGTCTGACTTCTTCCAATGTATGGAAAACTGCAACATTGTACGCAGAGCTAGCAACTGTGTTTCGCCCGTATATATACACAGGTATTTATTTTTCACGAATTTCTCCTAGCTCATGTATCCGATATACGACTTTTGTATACCTCGTACGTATCGCACCTTTAGTTACAGGGGTTCAATGCGAACTGCGAGGTCAGCTCTCGGTTTACACCTTCACATAGGTACGACTCGCAGGGCGACGCGCGTACGAACGCCCAGAACTCGCGGCGTTCCTTACACGCGCCGCGTACACAAATCGCCCGCGATTTTTCCGTCTCGACTGCGCGCCCACAGGCGATACAGGCTCTCCCGGATGATATACATCGTATGAATGCACAATGCAACCAGCATTGCAACCGCGGAGGCATTCATCGTCGCGTTCGAATTGAAACTCGGTCCGCTCATATTTTCTGGGCGCAAACTTGATTAAAGCAAACCACCCGGCCTTTTAAACGAGAAAACACAGCACGGCACTGGCTGTCGTTGCGGCGTGTGAAGTCTGCCATGGCAAATGCAATTTTATGCCTCGGCTTTTCCATTCTGCCGGCAGCGAAGCGCTGTTTCTTTTTTTTTTGTGCGGCGCGGGCTTGTCGCTTCTCCAGCTTCCCGCCAATTGGCAACGGGTGAGCGAACAGCGCGACGTGAGTGTCACGGGATCGAAGTTTCATCGATCTTCTTGTTAACGCATTCGGACATAGATAAATCTCTTTTTGGGGGATCAGAGATACAGCAAAGTATGGCTCAAAGATAGGCGAATAAATTTGCAGTCGATTACATTTCCTGAGTCATAAAATTAAATGCTTATAGTATAATTTTCTAGTGATTTTCATCGTCATATCTATGACGAACGTTGAGTGATTTACTATTAACCCTCATACGGTCCTCAAGTCTATATAACCCATAGTATTCAATATTGATGAATTGTGATTATGCATTTAGAGATAATTTTCTAAAGCTTTTAGATATTGTTTTTTTTTTCACTTTCATCTGCTTGCTTTCAAATTTCTTTGGAGGTATAAATCAGACCATGATATCATTCACGTAGCCTTATTTTTTATAGTTCACAACGCACAATTTAAAAATAAATAGTTTTGAATCATTGCAGAAGATACAACGTTGTAGTCGCAATATAATTTTTTTGTGTTCACTCAAAATTGCCCAAGTTCGAACAAATAAAGTGAAAAAAATAAAATAATAATTGCAAAGTTAAAAGCCAAAGAGATCGTAGATTTTAGCCTACACGCCCTTTGGCCTTTAGTTTTTTTATTTCACTATGTTTGGACTTTCTTTTACGTATTTCTATCAGTTGCGAGAATATTTTCTTACAAGCCCTTTTGGCCTTTACAATGATAAGAGGGCGTAAGCAGCGTATACGACCTTTAAGCATTAATAAGGTATTATCAAAAAACTATTTTTACTATTACATATTTTTACAGAAAATTTCGAGATATCATTCAATGAAACTAATGTTTAATATATTAATATATCTCAGTTTTAAATACTTATCAATGAACCTGCCTACGTTATCTTTAAATGCATTTCACCGAAAATCGCATTTCGCTTTATTTGCATCGAAAATTAATAAGTTTGTCATTATAAAAATGAACCTTCAGACGTGTTCGACGGAACATAGCGCATCTGCTTACGATCACTAGAATTCTATCCGCGTCACTATTCGCGAGCTCTCGTTTAATCGTCGGTCAAAACTTATTCGGCGCTCCAACCGTCGCGATTAAACTGGGATCACAGACGAACCATTCCGAAGCCGCACTCAATCGCGTTATTTAAACGCTGCTCTAGAGAAAAGAGCCGCGAGAGTGAAAATTCATTAATCGCGTTACCCACGGAAGCAGCAGTTGCAAAATCAGTCGGAGCTTGCACGTCAAAGCGAGCTTGAATAATCGAATGGACCGGAAAGTCGATTTCGCCTTTGTTCTCGCCTTTCCAGTCGATGGCTATCGAGAGAAATACTCGCTCGGAGTTCTTCTTCGTCGTATTCGAAGCCGCCTCCGCGGAAAGGTTATAAGTATATTTCAGATATTAAAAAAAAATGTTTAATATAGATATATAACGAATGTTCAAAATATGTATGCACGTTTTCGCCGATTTTGTATAATTCGCAAGTACTTAAAACAAAGAATATACTTACTTCCAATTTTCTAATAATGCCAATAGTTTTAAATATATTTTGATTATACAAAAAAATGTTTTTTTCGTATATTCAAAATATACTTAAGATGTGTGTATGATAAATATATTTTATTTAAGTACTCGCGAAGTAAGTATACAGAAAGTGGTAAAAACGTATATATTTTGACTTCATGTAACATGTGTTACGGCCAACTCTTATGTAAATAAGATATATTATATATACATACACACATATATATACTATATACGTTTTCGATGCTTTTGGTATACTTTTCAAGTTATCAAAATATATTATACCTCATTCATTTTGAATATAATTTGAGCGTATACGAAGAAAAAAATATTTATATTTCTCATATATAATCGAAATATACACATTTAAAAATATTAGCTGCTCAAAAAAATTGAAAATAAAAAAGTTTTTGTTAATACGACACTTACAATATATATAAAATATATAAAATATATTTTCAGTACTTGCCAAGTATGCAAAAAGCGGCAAAAACGTATATATTTTCTTTTATTCGTTACAGATGTTAATTTCTTTTGTTCATATCTCAAATATATAACTTTTCCGTAGGACCGCCGTTCCTACCGAGCGTAGGAAACTCGATTCCTTTTGTATTATACCATAAGTTTCTTCATATTCGAATGTACTTAATAATCAGCGTTTTAGAGAAGCGTATGTGCGCGGCTAATTGACCAGGTCGACGGCGACGTGGAAACGGAGCAACGGTCGTTCTCCACCTCGTTTCGCAATTTGATTTGGCTGGCGCAGGTGTGACGAATTGCCGCGTTAAATATTGAAATTGGAGCGCGTTGTGTTTTGCTCTCTCTTCTTATTCCCTCTATCTATCTGCCTCTCTCTGTTTTCCTCTACTAAACTTAATTCATTCGTCCATTCTGCTCTTCGCCTCATTGTATGCAGCCTTCGTTATTTGCTTAATATTTCACACATAAGCGTTTTGCCATGGCATTTCAACTCCCTCTGTGTTCATTATTAAAAAATTAGTTTTCCTATGCTGCAGAAACTATAAGCTTCAAAAATAGACTGTAACACGAATCAATAAATTGTTATTATTTTGTTGTCAAACAAGTAGGTTAAAATGGTATTATCGGTTGCTTTTTTCTAAAAAGTAGGAAAAGCTGCCAATATTTTTCTTAAACTTTGTTTTTGTGAATCATAAAATTCTTGAAGCTGACGACTGCCTCTCAAGGCTTTTAAAACTTTAATCGTTAATATCTCTTGAACTATTGGTGATAAATGTATTGTCAAGGTAGTCATTCGAAGGAAAATTTAATTCTCTACCACGTTGGTTATAATGAAAAGCGTCAAAAAGTCAATATTTCGAAAGATAGGTACTTACAGAGCTTCAAAATTATTTTTGAATAAAAATTAAATTTAATGTCTATTACCTTAAATCAACATTTAAAAGTCATCAACGATTAACTTTATGTGCAAATTTTCCCCGTTTTCTCCCATCAAATTTCAAATATTCTCTTTCTTGAGTACAAGAACAAAGAGTAAATAATGTCGATTTTCTCCATCTATACAAGAAAAGCAATGAGACTGAAGCATGCATCAGGATATTTCACTCAGAATAATCATCATGTTTACTTCCGTTATTCGTCATTTCGTGAACAAATCTTTCAAATAAAAGTTGTTTGATATCGAGGATGATACATGATGCATGCAACAAATTTTTGATAGCATGTGTTGTCTACAAAGTATAAAAGTAAACTCCATTTTTTCCTACAAAATTTATTATTCTTATTCTTGTAAAAGTTATACATTTCTTATTAGTCTCGATAAACTCTCCAACTTCTATGGAAGTTAAAAATATTAAGTTTCATATAAAAAAATTTAGGAGACTTTAATACCTGAGTACAGGTTTTCAAAAATGTATTTACATGTATAATATGTCCTCTTCAACACCAAAAAACTTTTATTTGAAAGACTCGTTCGTCAAATCGCACATAAATATAATCCAAAAGTATCACTATACGACATTTTTGCCGTATGCAACAGTGACATTAAATCAGTAGTAACCAGTGTGCGAGCAAATTGTAAATACTTTTTTCATCTTAACATAAAAATCCTAAATACTTCATCCACATAAAGCCACATTATTTCGCTTTCATTTTGATTGGAAGTTTTAAAAATAATGGTTCTCCTTAAAAATTTAGTTTTTGGTATAGTGGCGATTTAGGAATATGTGTGCGAAATGACAAATAACGGAAATAAACAGGATGACTGTTCTAAGTGTAAAACCCTGTATACGTAGTACGTATTTATCCCAAATTGTACTCGTAATTGACGATGGGCTCTATAGTGATCTCAATCCCAATATAAACTCCCACGGTGCAGATAAGATGGATACGACTGTCGTATAACGCTACGTATATACGCAGCTCACTCGTCGCTCCGCCAGGTGGCTACGATAAACTCATAGCGCGTCGTCCCCGGCGAGCTCTAGAAATACCACCGCGCGATTGAATCCTCCCATATCGAGAGTGTGCCGTTCCTGTCGTAAGCAGAGTCGTTCCTCCTTTGAATCGACCGTAACGCGGATATACGTGATAGTTTTCGCTTTTACGTCCCACGAGTAATGGTGCACCCGCGCATCTGCATCACTCCGATTAATTTCCTCCGCGCGCGTCGCCAGCTGCGACGAACGCGTAGCAGAGGATACTCAGTCGGGAATTCAGAAAGAGGCGCTTTTAATATTTCTCTTTATAATATCTACCGCGTAAAGTTAGTCGACATATTTTTCAACTGTATTTTTCACGGCGAATGTGTAAACAAGATAAAAAATATCGATTCGGTTTGGAAGAAATGATTTTCTGAAAATTGAATTTATCAAAAACGAAGGTGGAACATATTTGAACTATTCGATACGGTTGCTGAAAGCTGTTAAATCAGATACTTTAATGAAATTGAATTTAGGGCTAATGTAGGACTACGTTGAATGCTCCTGTTTTAGGTGTAACGAGACTTAGATGGTTTAATATAATATATATACATAATTTTCTTCGCGATGAGCTACCCCCAAAATTATTTAGATAGATTCTATTCATACGAAGACATCAGTTTTATTACCTATAACCAAAATACTAATGAAAATGTCCTTCTTCTGTTGCAGGTACGTACTTAACGATGTACTAGAGTACTTTTCTCCAAATCCACCAAAGTTAGCGAAGTTATTTCGGTGAGTCAAACCTTATTTTCAACAAAAAAATGAAGCTAAAGCGAAAAGTCAATTTCATCGATAAGAAAATCCGTCCAATTTTTACTCTCATCCGTGGTTTAAGGTTTCTCGAGCGGTACAGGGGCTTTTTCCCTGCTAAAAGTTAGTCCACTGAAGTACAGTAACACTCTAAAGTATGTTCTTCGTGCGATGTGGCGACAACGTTTGACGTACAGTAGTATGTGTGTATCTGTGAGTTCAAAAATGGAGCCCAAAACATCTGGTCATGCATCTGTACGTCATGCAACGTTGCCACATTGACTTATCAAAGGTTAAATTTATAAAGAACAATCAATAAAAAAAATAACGGGCTTGCTAATGAACGTGAAAATTGGTATAGATGATTTTAGTTCATTAAACTTGCTGTTCAAAAAATTTCAGAATTTTTTCACTTATTTTCTCAGAAATATCGCGGTTTGTTAGCTATAACCCATAAGAGCACATGTTATTTTATTATTCAAATATCTTTGCAACGAGCTTCTTAAAAGACTTGAAAATTTAACTGAATTTTTTGTTTACTTCAATCTACCGAATGCAATCATTTTCAAGCATTTCTCACTATTTTTAGTATAACGCTCGAGAAGCCTTAAGAACATCCTTGATTACCTGCCCTTATCTTTTATCCAACCTCCGATTGGATTGAGGTGGTGACTCAATGAAGAATCGATGAAAACCAATGACAACTAGAGCACGGATACGTCTGCATTTCGCTTCGATCGTTTTCCTTCGCATGTGACACATCCCGACGAGTTCAACTTAACATTTCCCATAAAACAGGGCTATTCAACGTAGCCGGGCGACCGTGTCGTATCAAGCTTTCGCAGGGCCGCGAGGTCGATGGTACTCGAAGCCAGGCGCGATACCACACCCTTCAATCCAAATCCCCTTCCATCCCTCCGGCCGCTACAGCCCCTTCGACACCACCCCGGTCCCGGCATCTGCGTCGCGCGGAACCACTTCATGACAATGCATTTCTCAGCTCCGATATTCCGGTCGGAGCTGGGACATCGCCGATAAGATAATAAGCGTGTCGCGGGAAGGCCCAAAAGGATTGCCCAGCTGGAAGGGAAATCGATCGCGGGAGCTTTCGTCGTGACCGCGACCTATTTTCAATATTTCTCGTTTTTGCTTACTTTTTTATAATACAATAAAATAAATAAAATATAGGGGATGATTGAGGGAGATTAAAAAAATTATTACAGTCGGAGAAAGAAATTAGTCGCGCCTGGCATCTATTTTGGCGGCAACTAATTAGGTCTTTGCACACACACACACACACACACACACATAAAAGATATTTATATTTTTTAATTCAATTTGTAATCTGGATAGGTAGACATTTGATATCATGCGGAAAAGGACGCATCCGCAACAATATTATGATAATTCGCAAAGTTATAAGTGTGTTTTTCTTTACAAGATTGTGACGTTGTCAATAAGCCAGAAAAGGGCACTTGTGTCAGGCAATGAGTGCGAGAGAAATAACCTTACAAGACAATGGCATTTTCAAATCTCATTTTCCAGCTAAATTAAGACTGAAAATGAGAAATGAAAAATATCGGATAAATAATTTTGTCCAAATTTTGCGAATATGCGATAAAAAAAATAGTGAGAACACCGAATTGAGCTTTTTTGAGATCACTGAATTCAAATCAGAGTTCAGTGTTTTTTTTTAAATTTAAAACGGCTTATCCATTTTTGCGACACTCATTACCCCGGAGTTTTTGGGGTAGCTGATCTCGAATCGGGGTTGAAATTTCAAGTTATAAGAGCTTCTATACGGAAATAAATATATCCTAAAATATATATATGTATAGAAAAAATATCGTATACACTGAGAATATATGGGAAATATATTGGATTTATTAAAAATATAATATATTTAAAAATATATATATTTTTTTTTAAATATATATATTTCATGCATGCATCTGCATGTTATTATATCTGTGGCTTGGTTCTAAAAGGGCCAATGTCAATTTTTCAAGATATTGGCCAAAGTGCATAATCAAACTATATTTCAAGAGAACATTTAAATGCAGAAAGGGCCAATGTGTACTTACAATAACAACCGTGCAACAATTTTTGAAACTAAGATTTAATAATAGTTTAAAAACGCCTTCAAACTTGGAGCATTATTTTAAAATATATTTGCCAAAGTGTGCATTTTATGACTTTGGCCCTTTTAGAACGAAGCCACAGATATATATACATTGAACACGTATCTGTATTGCACATTATAGAATACATTTCTATTGTTATAAATTAATATAATATGTATATTTATACATATATTTATTTCCGTAAGAGATTTACTCCAGAGTATACAATATCGTCTCAAAAATCAAATTCTCACGCAGGTCGCTCTGCATCCTTCATTTGACTATTTCCTTTTGTCTCCTCCCTCAACTCTCTTCGCATAATTCATTTTCGCGCGTTCTCTGCGAAGCCAGTGGACGATCCACGACGCGGGATCTCTCGCGAACGTAAATCTCCGTTCCAATATTCTAGCGGAAATAATTAATGTCCACGGTCCGCGCGAACTGGCCAGCTCCGGCTCCAGGACCCTAGCGAGAGCCGCGCGCCACCTGCCTCCGCTTGACAATTCATTCGTTCGATCTATTTCCCCCCCTCCCTTCCCTATCCCCCTCGCCGCTCCTCTCTCGCCATCTCTCTCTGGAACCAGCTACTTCCTCGGTGGATTGAAATTAATTTACCAGCATTTTATAATACAATCGTCGCGACGTGATTTACGGCCGCAATATATTCCGCAACCTGCGTCGCGTCGAACGTTGCGGACTACGGATATTACCTGCATAGATGTTCGTACCTACGTGCAAAACGCGCCACCCGTAATATCTCCTGTACAGGTACGAACAATTTGCGGAGTATATAATATAATATATGGCATTTTGAGTCTCCCTGTCAGGCGGGCGCTTCGCTTTATTCCTTGGCGCGAGCCAATAAATATTTCGGATCTTCAATAAAAAAAAAGCGAGGAAATCGAAGTTTCCTCTGGAATGCAACTCTTCTTTTTTTTTTAATATTTCTTTAACAACTTTTTGACATCTCAGAAATATTCACAAAATAAGTCGCCCTTCGGAGAAAGATTTTATACACATTTGGTAATACTTTCAGCCAACTTTTTAAAAATCGCCACCTTCTTCTACTTGGGATACTTTATGCGACATTGCGAGAGACGTGCCGCTACAAAAAATCGTTGTGTATCCCAAATTTCTAATTTTATCGTCGTCTCTTTCGAAGTCTCATAATATAGTATTCGATAAATTCGTGCCCGCGCGCGCGCGATCCCCCTCCCACCTCGTTTCACCGGCGAGAGAAATTTGCACAAATGCGTGCGTAGTATTTACTACCGACCTCCCGCTTTGTTCCGCGATACGTGCGCCCTCGAGCGACAGTCATTGTCCCGAGTACTGTGGATACATTGTAGAATCTTGCTGTCTGTACTCCGCGGTACTCTCTCTCTCTCTCTCTCTCTCTCTCTCTCTCTCTCTCTCTCTCTCTCTCTCTCTCTCTCTCTCTCTCTCTCTCTCTCTCCTCTCTCTCTCTCTCTCTCTCTCTCTCTCTCTCTCTCTCTCTCTCTCTCTCTCTCTCTCTCT